>PVKS010000064.1:0-305200 GCA_004027875.1 Aplodontia rufa | reverse complement strand
TAGCAAACCATATTCAAAAACTTATCAAGAAGATAATCCATCATGATCAAGTGGGCTTCACCCAGGTATGCAGGGCTGGTTCAACATATGCAAAACAATTAATGTAATTCACCACTTAAACAGAATCAAGGACAAAAACCATATGATCATCTCAATGGATGTGGAAAAAGCCTTTGATAAAATCCAGCACCCTTTATGTTCAAAACTCAAGAGAATATGAGATTAAAAGAATATTTCTGAACTATGTACAGGCTATATATGCTAAAACCTCAACTAGGATAATGCTAAATGGAGAAAAGCTGAAAGCATTTCCACTAAAATTGGGAACAAGACAAGGCTGTCCGCTCTCACCACTTTTATTCAACATTGTTCTTGAAACCCTAGCTGGAGCAATTAGGCAAGAGAAATAAATCAAAGGGATAAAAATAGGAAGAGAGGAAGTCAAACTCTCCCTTTTTGCTGATGACATGATCCTGAATCTGGAAGATTCAAAAAAAATCCATCAGTAAACTGCTTAAACTTACAAACAGATTTAGCAAAGTGGCAGGCTACAAGATCAGCACCCACAAATCAATAGCTTTCCTATCCACTAATACTAATAGGACTGATGAAGAAATCAGGAAATCAGTCCCATTCAAAATATCATCGAAAAGGATAAAATACTTGGGAATTAACCTTAAAAGGGAAATCAAAGATCTCTACAATGAAAATTATCAGTCATTAAAGAATGAAATTCAAGATGACCTAAGAAGATGGAAAGATGTCCCATGCTCTTGGTTAGGCAAAATTAATATAATAAAAATGGCCATTCTACCAAAAGCTTTATATATTACTAATGCAATCCCTATTAAGGTACCTATGTCATTCTTTACTGACATAGAAAAAGAAATTCTCAAATTCATTTGGAACAATAAGAAACCGAAAATTGCCAAAACACTACTAAGCAAGAAAGATGAATCAGGCGGTTTTGCCATACCAGATTTAAAACTATACTACAGAGCTATAGTAACAAAAACAGCATGGTTCTGGTATCAAGATAGGAAAGAAGACCAATGGAATAGAATAGAAGACCCTGAAACAAACCCTCAAATCTTTAAACATCTGATTTTTGACAAAGGGGGACAAAATATTTCATGGAAGAGAGACAGCCTCTTCAGCAAATGGTGCTGGAGAAACTGGACATGCACTTGCAGAAAGTTGAAATTAGACCATATCTTTCCCCTTGAACAAGAATCAAATCAAAATGGATCAAGGAGCTAGGAATTAAACTAGCTACCTTGCAACTGATGGAAGACAAATTAGATCCAACATTTCAACATTTGGGAGTAGGCAAAGACTTTCTCAACATGTCTCCTAAAGTGAAGGATGGTAAAGTCAAAAATCAGTGATTGAGATGCCAAAAAGCTAAAAACTTTTGCACTGCCAAGGAAACAATCAAAAGGGTCAAGAGGTTTCCTATGGAAATGGAGAGAATCATGGGCTGTGTTTCCTCTGACAGGGGCCTTATATCCAGAATCTACAAAATCCTCAAAAATCTCAACTGCAAAAACACAAACAAACCAATCAATAAATGAGCCAAAGAGCTAAACAGAAACTTCTCAACAGAGGACATTGATCAAGCCAATGAATACATGAGAAAGTGCTCTAAATCACTAGCAATCAGAGAAATGCAAATGAAAACTACTTTAAGATTTCACCTCACACCAGTGAGATTGGTAAAAATGAAGAAAATAAACAATAATAGATGCTGGAGGGGCTGTGGAGAGAGAGGCACACTAGCACACTGTTGATGGGACTGCAGACTGGTACAGCCCTCTGGAAAGCAGTGTGGAGAATCCTTGAAAAACTAGGGATGAGCCCAGCATATGATCCTGCTATTCCTCCCCTGGGTATTTTTCCCAGGGATTTAGAATCAGCACACCATAGTGACACGGTGAAATCAATGTTCATAGCAGCTCAATTTACAATAGCTAAATTATGGAAACAACCCAGATGTCCCTCACTGGAAGAATGGATCAAAAAACTGTGGTACATATATACCATGGAGTTTTACTCAGCAAGTAGAAACAATGATAATGCAGCCTTTGAAGGTAAATGGATGGCTATGGAGGAAATCATGCTGAGTGAAATAAGCATGTCTTCACTCATCTGTGGAGGCTAGAGGTAGACTCCGGCCATTGAGAAAGGAGGTCTATTATCATGTGTTAAATCCAGATAAGGTGTAATATCATACAACCTAAAGCATTTGTAGAGTTGTATTGGGAAGGTGGGGAGGGATAAGGGTGGGTAATTAGGGGGGCTCTTGGGGGTAAATCTAATTTTCAGAATATATATATATATTATTTCAATACAAGCTTGTTTGATTGTTCAACAAATAAATTTCTGAATTAAAAAAAAGAATAACAAGAAAAAAATGTCAGACAAGATGTTGTGGATCTCTTGCTAATCTAGTAGCTCTCTGAGAGGAATAATTTAGAGTGTATGCTCTATTAAGGCAGTTGGAAAGTCTAACCATTGTATGCCATAACACCTTTTTTATATCTTCAGTTATGTTTCTATTTTCAATTAGTTGTAGAGTAGCAAGGGTACCACTCATATCATCCCAAATGAGCAGCTCCTTCTAATTCAGTCAATAACAATTTATTCATTAGGGGCTGTGACCCCCGCACCACATACTCAACTAAATATTGGCGAAACGAAGCCCAGATGGAAAAATAAATTAAAATTTAAAAATTGATTCTCTCGCTGTCCCTTTCTCTTTATAAATAAAAAAAGAAACTTGACAAAGTTATCTGAATTTTCTATGACTTAGTTTCCTAATGTGAATATGATTGGTTGTTAACTTGGTAAAGTGGTTTGCCTAGTGTCTGCCACATACCAGGACTTTAAAATCACTACTGTGCTTTATAGGGAAATTTTTTGTATTAAACATTCAATCCTATGGGTAGATGGTAGAGATCAAACACAACTAGAGACAAAAACCTCATGTAAACAAAAATTAGGGACTTAATTGCTGATCTTCAGTGGTGCACATTCAGAGTTCTTTCATTAGAAGTGAGGGAGTTAGATGAAGAACTACAGTGACATAAGCTTTTCAAGTCCAAGGGGAGAATTTCAATTTCTTGTCAAGATCCTGTAAGGAGGAGGTAGGATATGATGATCTGAATCTTTTGGTGTGGATAGGATTTAGAAAAGAGGAGGAAATGACCTTGAAAACAATTTCTCAGAAAGTGTTTTTTGTAGCTGCATTGTTAAAAGCAACTGATAAAATGAATGCCTGGTCTTACCCCAGAATTGCACATCAGTGGGCCTGGGGTGGGGCCCAGGGATGCCAATTTCTAGCAAGTTCTCAGTGCTGCTACCTCTGCTGCTGATGGTCTTGGGACCACACTTTGAAAACCAAAGTTCTCAATCACTGCTGGTTTCTGCGTTTGTTTTACTCAAGAAGACCTAAGTAGGGAGAAGGAATATGGAGTGAAGAGAGTCCTCAGCATGCAGTGTTCTCACATGCCTTTTCAAAACTTGTCATCAGCCTTTATCATACGCTGTGGCCTCCAAAAGTTGAGTCAACAAGTGGCTTTTTAAAACAAAAAGTGCTCTCTTGAAAAGGTAGTAAGGGAGACAAACGAAAAACGACTCTGTTGTTTTGCTATAGATTTCTGACAGGTAGCCAGAGTTTGGCTCTAAAAGGGAGAGCAGCATCCCTGCTCTGGAGATGTCAGAGCAACAATTAACATTCAGACAGGCCCACTCACACTCCAGCAGCAGCCCAGATTTCTGTGCCCCTGGGAATATTGATCCAGAGAATCAATTTTGCTTATAAATTAAAGGGGGTGAAAAGATCTAATCATTAAAGCATATGAGACTTGGTTTAAGTGCAGAACAATTATGCTATGTGAAGAGATTAGTATAGTTTGAAGATCAATCATTTGGAAATATTATATTTGGGCTTGGGGAATCCTTAGGAACCAAATGAAGAGATGATACATTTTAAAGAACTAAGAAAGTTTTCCAAATGTATGCTTGTATGATGAGGAAGCCTATTAAAAAAAAATGATACCATATAGGTTGTTTTTAAACCTTGTAAGCCAAACATTCATTGGCTTAAGATCCAATGTCCTACTGAGAACAAAACATCCCTCCCCATGAACTGTGCCTGATGTTTCTGGAGTCTCCTACAGTACGTAGTTCTTTAACAGTTTCTTGCCTCAATACCCCACTCCATCTCTGGCTCTCATTTGTCCATGTTATCTGCTTCTTGTTACACTCCATGAGATTATATGTGGCTGCCAGTGGCCATGATTGGAAGAATACCAATGTCCATTGAGTACTGCCACTCTGGAAGAACCTAGCCATGTGCAGGGGCTCCAGGTACTGTGGAAGTCAGGGACCAGGCTGTCTTCCCCACTCTGTGCCCCATTCTGCACCTGCCTTGCCGAACTAAGAACATCACAGCAGCTCTCCTGAATAATAATGAATTATTATTCAGGCCTACCCTGACAGAGTAGCACAGATGAGACAATTTGAACCACAGAAATTTATTTTCTCACTATTCCGGAAGTGTGAGATTCAAGATCAAGGTGTCCAAGATCAGGCCCTCTTCCCAACTTGCAGATAGAAAGCCTTTTGCTGAGTCCTCTCATGGTCTTTGCTCTGTGTACATGCGATTCTACCACTGTTTCTTCTGATAAGGATATCAGTTATTTTGGACTAAGTTGGCCTCATTTTAACTTAATCTCCTTTTAAAAGAAATCTTATCTCCAAATATGGTCACATTATAAGGTATTAAGGGCAAGGACTTCAACATATGAATTTGGGAAGGGGGTATGATTCATCCCATAGCATATAGCAAGGATTTATTCTTTAATACTTTATTTCACAAAGCTCATTCAAGGGAACTGATCTGAGAGAAATAATCCCCATGCCTTGACCTTCCCTTCTTTCCACTGAAACCCAACTCAATACTGTATTGCAGGAACAGAACTGCCATGAAAGTAAACATAGAAAAGAAATAGTTCCTGACTTGTGCACTGGGAATAGAGATAATATCTGTATCAGCCAAAATCTAGCTGTTAAGTTGACTGAAGCTGGACATTAGCATTTGGAGATGAAAGTCTCCTTTCTGGACCACAGAACACAGACCTCTTCCTTTGCAGATATGCAAGAGAATGCCCCAAATAATTAAATGATGTTATAGAATCATACAGCTAAACAGTGATACATCTAACTTTCCCAGTCCCTAATACTCTGCTTTTCCACCAACACATTCCCTTCCATAAAATATGTGGAGTCTCTGTGCATGGGAGATAGCATCCAGCTGCTATCTTCACAGCCCCCAGAGGAGCCACAAGGAGAATAGGGGTATTGAGTTTGCAAGGAAGGCTCCATCAACACAAAATTCCACATTCCTCCTACAAAAAAACCTCCATGAGGTCAGAGTTTTGAGGATATGGAGGGAGTCCCCAGTACACATCCAAAGGATCCAGGTACCTGGATGATGTAGCTAGAAACTGCAGAGTTTGTCCTAAAACAAAAAATGGTAATGACAAAAGTAACTCACTTCATTCATTTTGTGGGCAACAAACTTTGCTGATAAATTAGTTTTATCAAATATATATATATATATATTCTGAAATTTGAGGCAGGGAAGTTAGTTTTAACACAAAGCCTCAGATAATTGCCTCAATTGTCCAATTATGTCCAACTGTGTTAAAAGACCGAAAAGGTGTTGACATCCCCAAATAGGCAGCCCATTAGTGATACTGAATCACAGGGGCTTTCATTTCACAGCAGCAGCCCTCAATCCCATTCCTGCAACTCAGCTGCCCTTTCCTCTTCTTGAATCACTGCTATGAATAGACCCATGGAGTTCAAGATTCGGACAGGATTAGAAGACCTGGACAATGACAATGAAATTGTTATATTAGTATTACTGTTTTAGCACCATAATTCTTAGATGTAGAGACTCTAACACAAAAGATACTTATTATAGGCAATATAGGCACTGAGATAAGTTTCTTAAATTATCAGCATTATGGGGAATAAGATTAGCAGCTGTCCAGAAGCTGTTAGAATGCCCTGTCAGCTAATCATTCTGGAGGCGCCCGGGAGCACAGAGCTATGTGCATATTTTGAAATCTTTCTGAATAATGACCTTAGGTATATGATTTGGATCATGGTTTCTCTCTCCCCAAATCTTCTTCAGCTGCCCGTACCCTTCTGCCTTTATCCATAGCCCAGTCTTCTTATTCCTCTAATACTTACCAAATATGTGAAATATCAGACCTACTTCTTAACATGGCATCTGTGATTAGCCCCAAACACTCTCTTATGCCATATTTTAGGGTTTTTGTATACTTACACCTTTATGGTGAAGGATTTATCACATACAGTTGTGGTGGGTTTGTACCTGGGATCTCGTAACCCTGCCTCTGGCCCATTAAACCAGAGAAATGTTCACAATAATAAAAAATGAGATAGGAATAATCAGAATTGGCATGTGATGTGTGAAGCCCGTTGCAAAGGACATTTAACGTAAGAGGCAGAGTTACTTGTATGCAAAAAAATTGAAACTTAATGGGTTTTCTACACACCAAGAGTAGGTAGTGATCAGAAGCCATGAGACAAAATTAGAAGCCATGTATGCCTACCTCAAGCTTTGACAAAGCAGACACCATGATGTGAATTGCTAACAAAGTAAAGAAAAGAGGCAGATAAGACAGACAAGGGCTGCTACCAAGTCACGGGCAAGGTGATCTAGAAAATTAGTAACGATAACCTGGATGATAAGGGATGTTGCCGTTCTCCAGTAGACTGCCTTCACCTCCCATGAAATGTTTTGTTAGCCCCCCCTTATTCCCTAGCATCTTTATAATCCTAAGAACTGCAGGTGCCTCTTTTACTTCAACCAGGAGATAGAACCTGTCTACTAGTCAATAGGGAGAAAAGACAAAAATGCCAAAACTGAACAGTTTAGGAGATAAGTGGGTGTTCTAAGAAAATAGGAGAACCTACAACAAGCCAGAATTTATTCATGGACTAAGTCTTAGATATCAAATAGGAACTAAAGGCTTCAGGAAAGAACATTTAATGCCAAAAGTATTGAGTATGCAGGCATGGAGGAATGAAAGAGATGGTTGGATCCAGAGAACTGCAAGTGTTTTGATCTGGGTGGAATGGATGCTGAAATTGAAGGCACGATGGCCTTGAAGTTAGGGGGTTAGGAGATTTCAGGGACTAATACAGTCTGGTGACTAAGATAGGACTGTATTTTTATTTTTCTTTTGTATATATAAACATAACTACTGGAGCCATTGAAGGACTCTAAGTGAAAGGAAACAGTTTGTATTTTAAAAAGTTCCTCTTCTGGCTGGATTGTGAGAATGAATTTGAGTGTGACCAGAATGGAAGAAGGGAATCTGATTAGAAGATAAATGTCCCTCAGGTGGAAATTAGTTAGTGGCTTGGCCAAATGAGGATGAGAGACAAACAGATAAAAATGGGGGAAATATATTATAGATGAGGTAAAATTTGTAGAATTTGGTGACACATAAGGAGATGAATAGGAGAACCTCAAAATGACCCCAGTGGTTCCACCAAGACCTCAGGATGGGTGGTTTTACCAGTTACTGAGATTAACAAAACAGAACGAGTATGGGAGAGCAAGATGAGAAGCTCAAATTAGGAGACACAGCTTCAGTTGATGTGCAGAAAAGCCACACAGACATGGGAGGTAGACACATAGTGCCCAGGATCTCAACAATGCAATGCAGGCTTGTGGAACCATCCTACAGAAATATCGCAAGAGATGAAAATCCTGAGACTACATACAGAATGAGAGGACCTAAGCAAGAAGAGCGGCGCTCTGGCAAACACTTCACTTTAGAAGACACACAGCAGAACCTATGACAGGGCAGGTACAGTCAGCTGAACTCCTCTGCAGTTATTCTTCCTCACCTATGTCAAGCCATAGATTCTTTCCAGAGCCATACTTCATAAGGAGCAAAAGCTTTTTTTTAATTCCATCATTTCATGTATGCAATCTCACCTCCGCATTATAGAGACACTGTTTTATGCTTCTTTTGTTTTGATTGTTAGTTGGTTGGTTTGTGCCAGGGATTGACCCAGGGGCACTTAACCGCTAAGCCCTATCCCCAGACCTTTTTATTTTTTATTTTGAGTCAGGGTCTTGCTAAATTATTCAGTTTTCTAAGTTGCTGAGGCTGACTTTAAACTTGCTATCCTCCTGCCTCAATCTCTGGAGTCACTGGGATTACAGATACGCACCACTGCATTCAGCCCTTTAGATGGTTTTTCACACTCAGCAGTTAGTGATAGTCAAGGAAGACACTCAGTTCAGAGCCTAGAGTCCTAAATGCCTGTCCAAATCCATCCCCTAAACTAGACAACCTTGAGAAAAATGTCAAAGTGGACTCCACTACTTTGAACCTATTTTATGGGTCAAGCATAATGTAAAGTACTTGATAGCCCTCTTCTTTAGTCTTTTCAGCAAATCTGTAAGTTAGGGGTAAGCCTTTCCACTATAGAGATTCGTAAAATGGGGTCCAAAAAGTTCAAATAAATTACTACAAGTTGCAACAGAAGTCAATTTTAAGCCAAAATTTATTTTAAACCCAAAGTTCTATAGTTTTCATTATTTTACTCGGCCAGTTTGTACTTCTTCTAGTTTTCACCTCCTCACCTTATAGATGATTTAAAAGTGAGTAAAGGACATAAATAGACATTATCAAGAAAAAAATAAGCATATATACGTATGTATACACAATTGACTTACAGGTATATGAAAAATGCTCAACATCGCTAATCATCAGGGATATGCAAATCAAAGCCAGAATAAGGCATCATCTCATTCTAGTTGGAATGGCTTTATTCAGAAGAACAAAAAATGCTGATAAAGATGTGAAGAACTCTCAAAGTCTGTTGATGGGAATGCAAATTAGTATAGTCATTATGAAAAATAGTATGGAAATTCCTTCAAAAAACTATAATCCTGCCTGGCATGGTAGTGTATATTAAAAATATGAAATATTTATTGCAATATATATATATATACACACATATATATGTCATGTGAAAAAAGTATTATAATTAAAAGTGTAGAATGTGGAATTGGGTTATGTGGATTCAAAATCAAGTAAATCCTGCCACTCATAAGCTTCGTGGTCTTGGCAAATAATTTAATTTCGTTGCACCTCATGTTCCTCATTTGTCAAATGAGAATAATGAACTTCTTCATGGCAGCTTGAGGGAAGCAAGATGAGTAACCTATTCATAGCATTTAGAACAAGAGCAGAGACAGAAGCAGTCAGTGAAATTTAACTGTTTTTATTTTTAGTACATATTGAACCTACTTTAATTCCAAGTAACATAAAAGGTCAACCAAAACAGCTGAAAGAGGAAATTCTCAACTGTGTGCTCCCTAGCAAAAAATCACAAAAGAACTCTTTCCTTCCTCTGAAGGTAAAGCAAAGGGAAAGAACAGTGCAGAGAACAAAGAGAAGTCCTGCACCTGTTGACACCTCTTGTTCTTTCTCCCCCAGACCTGTGGAGTGTTGCAAATGAAACAAAACAGAGGGGACATCCCTGGGCAGAGCCACGGGTCTTCATGCAGCCCAGGGCCCATCAAAAAAAAAAAAAAAAAAAAGATGTGTTTTGTTTAATTTCTAAAGGACTGTAAAAAAAAAGGCCAAAAATAGGTCAATAATAGAAATAATATGAGACCCACAAAGACTAAAATCCATTAAATGGCCTCTTACAGAAAGTTTGCCCTTCTTGCTATATTGCAACTCAATCTCAATTCAGTTCAGCCTAAAATGGGAGGGGGCTGGAACTCTGTCCCAACACTCCCCCATTGTGTTCCCTTTGATTCCCATTCAACTTCACTAAAGAGGCCTGTGAATATGAAGAAGATTTAAAAAAAAAAATCCTTAAGGTGTTGCCTAAGCAGACAGTAAAATAGAAAAACAAGCAGACCAACATATCTTTTAAGAATAACTGAAGATTTTACCGAACTTTTTGTAAAGCATGCATCATTTTTAGTATTAATTAGCTAATCCACCTCTTTCTTCACATCTGTTTATAAATTCAGAATCCCCTGAAGGCAAGGACCCAAATTAGCAGACCCTAGGGATAGCCCTGCCTTCATTTTTCCAATTCTTTTCAATTTATTCTTTGTTTAACTGGGGGTTTTAACTATTGGAATTAACGTCCTCCTTTCCCACCCCCAGCTGCACTTCCTTTCTTTCAACAAGAATAGATTGTCAAAAGCAGCGGACAAGAAACAGGGTTCTGATAATGTCTAGTTGACAGTAATGACAGGACAGAGAAATAAGGCAAGCTTCCCCTCGCCAGCACCGTGACATTTAAGTAAGACACATAATGAATGACAAGCTTATTAAAAATAAATAGCAAGTCATCAAGACTTTAACAAAGCCAATAATTAAGCCACGTTGACCCTTGGGTTAAATTTTGCCTGACAGCAAATGGCCATCTGTAAAGGCAGAGGGCAGAAGGCCTAAGCTATTAAGCTCTCTCTGTTCAGGCCACCCCAGCTCCACATTTTTCACCAAGAAAGTCTGTTTCCGTGGCCCCTGACCTCATCCCAACCATTCATTCCTAACTCACACCCTTTGTCTCTGCTAGAAATGTCATTTGTTCCTCACTCTTCTTAATTGCTTTTTTACTAACAACAAGACTTAGCGAAGAATTTCTAGTCTGGGTCCAAATGATAGATCCAAATTATTCTGACCCTATGAGACACACTACTTAGGTGGTGGTTGACACTGACAAAGCTCTGGAAATCTTCCAGTGACCCCTAGCCACCCATAAATTATAAGACTCTTGAATTATCTATCTAGCAATGTTTTGAAACTCTACCACTTCTGAGATCATATCTGGGATCAATTCTGGGATGCCTCTGAATTGTCTTCTATTCCAAGATATATTTTCTCCTCACACACATTGTTCTAGATCCAATTTAAAAGCAACTTTCTCTATGGAATTGTCCCTGATGACTTCAGAAGGAAAGTTCCTACAAGCTCTTTAAGATCTGTTGTTTCATTTCAAGTCATATATTTATTACATTGTGTAATATTTACACCGTCACCCTATTTCTTAAATTGCATCATTTCTTAATGTTTCAATTGTCTCTCAGGTCAACAGAAGGCTTTGAAGAGCCATGTCTTCTGTCCTCCATATCCCCTGAGCCAGGTAGAATGCCTTGTATGTTACAGGTACCAAGAAAATATTTGCAAACTTGATTGATTGCTTAATAAGCTCACAAACTAGGATTGCTTTGTGAGCGTAGTTGGACTTTTAATTGTTTTAATTGTACTGAAATGGTGGTTCCCAAAAGTTGTTGAATATTAAAATCACCTGAGGAATTTTTAAACTTCAGCTGACATGATTGCACCTGATATCAATTAAATTTGAATTCCTTGGAATAGGAGTCAGACAGCAATATTTTTAAGATCCACAGGTGATATCAGTGTGCGGTAAAGTCCGGGACCAAGTATATTATCTATACTAGAGTTAGACTCTCCTTTTAATTATGAAATTAATAATTTAATTATTATTTTCAACTTTTATTTCACTCAGGAATTAAGGAAAATCCAATTAAGTGCTAGATAGTGCCATTGGTGCTGTGTACATATAGTGATGAACAACAATCTCCACCTTCATGGAGCATGCCGTCTGGTTAAGTCTAATAAACCTGAAGCCCTTGCTTTTGCTAACAATCCTGTAGTGTGCCAATACTCTAGATAACTAGTTTAGAAAGTGTTCCATTTGCATTTACTGACAGCAGTTTTATCAAAGTCACAATTCACTTCTCCTTTCTGTTATAAACATTTTTGGGGCAAGCATGGGTTCTGATTTTCTTTGCAAGATCCTCAAAGAACACAGACAATGTTACATACATATACAGTGTATGTAATGATAAAAGTGATGACAATAGGGCTGGAGCAGTAGCTCAGCGGTCAGAGCACTTGCCTGTCAAGCTCAAGGACCTGGGTTCAAACCCCAGTATCACATACACAACTAAGCGTTGGAGAAACAAAGGCCAGATGAAAAAACAAAAGTGGTTCTCTCTTTCTTTCACTCTCTTACTTTCACTCTCTCTTTTTTTCTTAAAAAAAAAGTGATGACAAAAACAATGATGATAACTTTGGCTGTGGTGGTGACAAAATGTCACCAAATAGAAAAGAGCCACCAAATAGAAAATTTCTTTAAATTTCTAACTGGACCTAGGCCAAAGAAGGAAAATATCTAGCCAATATGTTGTGAATTTATTTTAATTCCTCACAGAATAGTGATACTTTGGATTTGCAGTAAACCTTAAATTAAAGCAATCAGTATTTTATAAGCCTTATTTACTGCCATTAATGGGAAATGAATTAGATGCATAAATACTGAATTGGTATGTTGAAATGTTTGTGCTTTATTGATGCTATGATCCAAGCATACTAATAGGGAGGCTGTTCCACACTGAATCTATTAGAAAGACAAAAATTAAATTCTATTAACCCAAATTATCAGATTTGTCTAATCTTGGGTCCTTAACCACTCATGATTCTTTGATTAATTCACCTCTCCTCCAGCTCAATTTTAAATTTCTGATTATTTCCGCTGCAGTGTTCTGGAAGCTTGTTTTAGATGCTCTCCACCCTAGAAAGGAGGCTGTGAGAACCAGGAAAAGAATCTAGTGCCAGATCATTTTGCTAATGGAAGATAATTATCATGATTATCTCATCCTTGCTTAAAAGCTCTAATAGTAGCAAGCAGCCTCTCTGACAGGGTGAAGCCTCAACCAAAATATGTTGACTCTCTTTGTGGAAAAACTTGTCATAGTCCTCTGAATAAGGAAAGACTATGGATAATTCTCCAGGGAAGGCTGTCTTAGGAGAAGGCATCATGGACAAAAGACTCACTGGATCACCATCCTTGGATTCTAGCTTGGGATCCTTCTGTCTTAATTTCCTCTCTTGTACGAGAAGGGTACTGAGATGAAAACCACAACACAATGGGGCATTATTTGAAAAACACAATGTGATTTTACAAATTCACAATAATTATTCATAAAATTATAAAACTATACATGACATCTTTAATAGGGTGAAGGAGATGTACAATTTTATAATTTTATGAATACCTAGCTTCTTACTTTGGAGCTAGGTGTCTATTTGTCCAAAGTAAATATTTCTATATTCAACGGGCAAAAACCACGGTACTGTTCATTAAGAGATGTGTAACCTTGCGCAAGTTATTGAGTCCCCTATAACTCTGATTTCACCATCAATAAGATAGGCATTAAGTTTTTCTTATCTTGGAAAAGCCTGAAATGTTTTTTATGAAGAAAGCAAGCATAACATCAATTCTAAAATCTGACAAATGTAACTGTCCACACCTTCAAAAAAACAAACAAACAACAAAAAACAAAATTGGGCTGGAGCCATGGCTCAGTGGTTTTGGCACTTGCCTGGCATGCATGAGGACCTGGGTTCAGACCCCAGCATAATGAAAGTGTTGCAGCAACGAAAGCCACATAAAAAACTAAATAAAATTGATTCTCTCTCTCTCTTTCTCTCTCTCTCTCTCATTATGAAGACAGTGATAATTTACAGGGAAGAGCAGCAACTTTCTTGAGAACCCTGTCTAGCAGCGCAGGTTACACAAATGGAGAATCCCTTTCCTTTGGGGCTGGGAAGAGGAAGGACATTCTTGGAAACAGAAGGATAGCATTTGTAGGGAAGCCCAAAGAAGCAAAAAGAATCATGTTCCCTATAAGTACTCTGCTCTCGTTCTGAAGTAAGAATGATCAACAGGTCACAGAGAAAGAGCAAATGAACCTGGGAAGCCCGGAGGAATGGTCTTCCTGAGGCAGAGATAAAGATGAAAGGAATGGAAGATGGACTTCTAATCCTTTCTTAGCCTCTCAGTGATAAAGTTTAAGGGCACTCCGCTGAGAATCCGGAGTCCCAAGACCTACCTCTTTCTAGACTTCTAATTAGCTTTAGCATTTTCTTCATTACTGAACTGAAAAAGAACTGACTTTGTCTACATCACAGTCCTGTTCTAAGGGTCAAATAAAATAGTTTGTTGAAGAACCTTATAACACACACTGGGTGCTCTTAAGGAGTCTGGTTGGCAATGCCACTTCAGCAATTTGAGCAGCTTAGAATCTTCAGCCCTTAGAACTGTTAGTGTTCCTCTGAAAAGGGAGTGAAAAGATGTTCTCCTGTATCCAAAACAGCCTCTCTGGAAGTCCACAAGGGAACGTTTCAGGGCTAGAAGGAAACTCCCTATGGCAATTAACAGTTACCTCTACAAATTTTAGGTTGCAGCTCAAGAAACAAAAACCCAAACCCAATGATTAGAATTAACAGGAGGCTGGATTTCATTCATTTATCATGCTTTTATTTATTATTTCATAGTATTATTTATTTTGTGCTTACGATGTATGCCATAGGTATTCATCGTTCTAGTAGCTCCCTAATCAATAGAAAATGGAAAACAGTTTTTAAAAGAGCTTGCATATTTGAAACATACATTTCTTTCTCTACCTTCTCCTTATGATTTGGGAATAGAGAAGTCTAAATTCTCTATCATATCTCCATTTTAAGGTATCGCTCTCTTGTCTTCTGGTCCTTATTTGTGTGAAGAGATAGTGTAATTCCTCCCTCCCACCTTTGTAGATGATGACTTTTGTTGCACTGTTGTTACATTTGTAGGTGTTTACTTTCTGGACATTTTTAGAATCTTGGTAGAGTCTCCTACATTCAGAAATTACACTATGCTGTGTCTTGTCTTGTGTTCATTTTCTCATAATTTTTCTGGGCATTGGTGGGTCCTGTCAATACCAGAAACTTAGCTACCTCAGCTCTGGAAACTTTTCTAACATTATTTATCATTTTCTCCCATCAGTTTGTCTCTTGTTTTCTGAATCCCATGTTTTGGATAGTGACCTAATAGAATGATACTATATTTTTCTCACCATTTTACATACATACCTTTTTAAATATCTACGCTTTTAAATGTTGTTGTTAATGTTATTCTATTTCCTAAGAGTCCTGACTCATTTTTATTTTCCTGTTGATTTTCTTTTTCATACCTGCCACTCTAATTTTCAAAAGATCTTTTTTGTTTGAGAGTACCTTTCAAATACTAACCAGTTTGGGGACCACTGATGTGCATCTTCCTCCTATGTCTTTGAGGATGCTAATGGAATTGTTTCTTTGTGTGTTTGTTGGGTATGCGTCTGTCATCTGCCACATATGATGTTGGCTTGGTTGAAGCATAAAAACATGACAGATGATCCTTGGCTATCGATTCACTTGAAAGACTGGGTCATTCAGAAAATGACTCATCATCAGCCTTCAGTAATTATTTTGTCCTGCATTAGCTCTCCAAGAATATTCCAATCTCTGCAGAAAAGAAATTAGCATAGCTGCAGTTATTCCTGAAACCTTACAAGGGAAATAATCTGAGGACTTCAAGATTCTTATCAGCATCCTTGGTCATTCTCTATTTATCAATACAATTCCTCTACACCCACAAGTAATGTGCTCCCAACAGAATCTAGGTTTCCTCTCCCTTGAAGATAATCCTCTACCTTTTATTCCTAGTGTTTAGGAGGAAAGTCTCCCAGATGGGAAGAGTGAAGTGTGGGATCTGGAATCGAAACTACTAATTCAATCAGAGCTCAAGCCAAATTTGCTTTCGACTCTACCAACACCCTCACTTTTAGATACAGCTGATGGTGCCAATTTCTGTGTTTTTTAGGATGTGCAATATCAATCAAAATCTTTTAGATTCTCCCACTGCTTTCTTATACCCCCCTTTTTAAGATCTGCTAAATCATTTACCACATGTCCATAAACTCTTCCCACTATATTGATGCTTTTGTTATCTCATGTTCTTTGTCCTGTAAGATTTCAATCTTTTTCAATCATTTTAACTATTTTTAGTAAGATTTTTTCAGAGGACATAGAGATAAATGCTCATGTTGGTTTCATCATATTTAAATTAGAGCTTGAAGGATAAATTTGGAGGTGGTAAAAGGGTGAGGGGAAAGATCAAGCCTCCAATGAATCATGATTACTAAACATCATATATAATACTCAATAAGCAATCATTTTGTCTTTAAAATATCTCAATACTGTTCTTGCTATATATTTTACCATACTCCTGCAGAAACAGACAAATTTCAGTTGAAAAAACGCCAGAATCTTGAAGGCGATCATATTCAAATGAAGGTCATAAATAGTCACTTGTTGAGTTTCCAGATCCTCAGAGAGAAAACAGTGCCTCTTTGCCAATAAATATTTAAAACTACTGTTAATATAATGGGATTTAAAATGCCATAAGAAGTCATATCAAGATATAAGTAATTTGTACCTAATGACTGGACAATGTGCTTTGGATATTCTACTTTGAGTTTTAAATGCAGGTAAGACAAAAAAAGAGCATGGATATTTGATACTTAAAAATAGATCTTTCATAATTTTACCTTCCAATCTTTATCAACAAAAACAACACAAGGCACTGTATTGTTTTGTTGAGGGACTGAACTTTCTCCATACTCTCAGAGGTAAAAGGCTGCCCATTCTCACAGAAATCCCCACATTTCTGAAACACTCTATCCAATATGGTGGATCCTGGGTCCTTTGCAGCATTTCAATAAGTTAGATTAAAACTATTGACTTCAGGAAGTGAAATTTAAATAAAATACAACATTAAACTACCTTGACACACACAGGGGAATTAGTGCTGGGAATTTTTCCTCTTTATTTTTCCCTAGCTTTTCTCTGTCAAAAACTTGGCATGCACCATCCACATTAGTAGGAGATGAGAAAATGTGGAGCATACAGGGTATTATTCCTGTTATTGCAAGGGTATCATTCCTTTTGCCAAGGGTTTGAGCCCTAAATCCTAAGGCTGTCCAAAGACCTAAGGTTGCTCCCACCAATCGATGTCCACACACAATCTATCTCTTAGCTATTGCACAACATGTTAAAACATAAATGATGCTACCTCCTCTAGCCTCACATCTAGAACTCCAATAAACAATACCTGTCAAAGAAAGCAGCTCTTAAAGGACTACCACATTATCTGACCAGCCATTACCACTGCTGGAAGGAGCAGTCTGGCATCAACCAGACAGACTCTAGACATCACTCTACAAATGTGCCCGGTTAGCTGTCCTGTTTTTTGTGATCCTTGAACGTCGATGTGGGAAAGTTGCAAAGAGAAATCTGTTTTGACAAGATGGTGCTAATTGTCCCAAAAGTAAAATATTTTTATTGTGATAGCTAATTTGAAGACCTGCTGGATATGTCCTAGAATAGACAGCTACAAGTCATTATTAGAATGGATATTTTTATCCTATTTCTTTTTATGTAGGGAATTACATCTAAAAGGCAAAACCTTAAACAGACACCTCCAAAATCAACATCATCTCCAAGTGGAAAAATGTCTGCCTAATGAAGAGCCCAGAAATGGCTGTCACATCACTTGTTCATAGGGATTTCTAGTTCTCTCTCTCTCTCTCTTTCCTCTCTCTCTCTCATACTTACACACCAAATAGCAATATGAATCGCTACTCTATGAAAATAGACAACATAAAATCTTATCTCTTTTGTAATCATAATTGTCTCTCATGTACAAATTGATGAAGTGACAGTCAGGAATACCCGTAGTTACCATTCTCTTTCGCTATCACTCCTCATCCAGTGGTTCTCAATATTTGCACTGCATTTCCCAGTTTTCACCATTCTGTTAAGCTGCTTACCTATGAAGAACTATACCATCAGCATATGATTCATACAATATATTAAGGGGGAGCAGAATGTTCAGTCCCTCTGAAAGCCAGCTTACCCAAACTGGAATAGTGCTACGTAATTGAAGAATCACTAAGACATTCTCCTCCTAAAGAACAACTATCTTCTCTGAAGGCTGTCACAGATTAAAAAGTGAATGTATGGATGGACTGGTGAGTAACTAAGTGAGAGCACAAATAACAAATGTTCCCAGAGTTCCGGTTAGTTGTATTTTAATACCCAAGTTGTATTTTATCTGATGCTTCAATGACAGAACTAAGTCTGGAGTGAAACTAAATTTGAGTGTTATAAGCAGCCCAGAAAGTGTCTATTCCAAGATCTTTAATTTACAAGAATAGATGGTATATCTCAGAGGGGAAAACTGTTTCTCTCGAGCTGCAGAACTCAGTCAACAGCAGGGTGAGGATAGGCTCTACTTCCTGTGTCTAACCTAGAGTCTGATACTAGCTGCAGTGTCCTATCTCATGGGAGCTCTGACAATCATCTCAGTCTTGCTTTTGGCAGTGTTCATTTTCTTTGGGGTACCCCGGGCAGCTCTTTTCATTAAATAAAGCCTACTTATGAACTTTTCTAAATGATAACATGAAAACCTGCACTAGAATTGGGTGGGTACCAGTACTGAATGCAGGCTCAGTAAACTGGATGGGATCTTTGTTGATCCAGAGAGAGTTACAAGAGGGTTTTAATAGTACTAAGTATTACATCCACACATAGCTGTATTCAATATCATAGAATGTAGAGTATCATGGGGGAAGCTTTTCTGATGTTTATTTTTTACAGGGAGGGAAAAATTTTTCAGGACATCCCAATAAACTTCTGTTTTAGTACCATTTGCCATTAACTTATTTGTGTACCTGCTTATAGAATTATGGTGGTAAGGGCCTTCAAAGATCTCACTGTCAAAAAATTAGACTTTGGAATGGCAGAGTAAGAACCTCCAGAAATTTGCTTCTTTATAAAAACAATAAGTACATTGGCATTGATATTTCATCATCATAAATTCCTACATTATAGAGGTATAAGACTATAGGGAGAGATAAAGGAAGGCAGCGCAGCTCATGAAATTAAAAAACTGAAAGAGCAGAACCCATCCATGGTAGAAAACGAAAATGCATATGGTGCTGAACAGAACTTCCATAAACATTTTTTAGATTCATAGACAACTCCACTATAGATTTCTAAAGCTATTTCCAAATGAAGTTATTAATCTCATGGTCATACATTTATAGGGTTGAAAAGCAAGATAGATTTACATTTTTAAATTTGCTTTCAATCAAACCACCTAGAGTGCACTACAAAATCATATAAATCACCTAAACATCTTGTAAGTAGAACAATTTTATTGTGCTGTATTTTTCTAAGTGATAAAAGTTTTAATGTGTTGAATGCTAATATTTAAACTTCATACTGTATGTGTGTACATGTATATAAATAAGTATATATGTGTGTATGAATAAAACTTGCTTTCACATTTCTTCATTTTAAAATATCCTAGCAATCTCAAAAATAAAAAGCCTGGAGTCTCTTTTGATCTTTATGAAACCAGAGTCTGGACTAGAGAGGTGGCCCAGTGGTAGAGTCCTTGCCTGGCATGCATGAGGGTCCAGATTCAAACTCCAGCATGACATATACAACTAAGTGTCAGGAAAGAAAAAAAAAAGACAGATGAAAAAAATAAATAAAATTGACTCTCTCTCTAAAATAAAAAATGAAAAGAAAGAAACTAATAAACTGGAGGCCTTAGATTTTACTTTCTTATGTATTTGGAATTTTGGTGTCTTAGGAAAGAGGAATACAGTAAAATCAAAGAGTTTTAGGCAAAGAATCTGTCAAAATACTCTAGACTATTATAATCACAAGACTTGAAGGATATCAAGCTTCTCAGAACCTTTCTATTCAAAGTGTAGTCTGTGGACCACCAACATCAGTATATCCCAGGAGTTTATGAGAAATGCAGAATGTCAGGCTCCATCTTCCAGACCTACTGAATCAGAATCCGTGTTCTAATGAGCTCCCCAGGTGACCCACAGGCACATTAAAATTGAGACCGTACTGCCTTAGAAAACTTTTAGCCCAACCATCTCCCTTTCGAGAAGGGATGTGAAAGGGTAACTGAGCAGATCAGGTAAAGCTACCTCAGTGATTGGGGAATTAGATATCAATTCCCTGCTTCAGGGAATTCACCTCTAAACTAGGCTTCAAGCAAAAATGCATCACTTTCAACTGGGCGATTGTTTCATTCACACAGAACTTCCATAAACATTTTTAGAATCTGCAGTTAACCAGAAATTGGCCAAGACTCTTACCAGTACTTCTTAGGAATATTGATGTGATTTCTCATTTTTAAAATGGCACTCTATAACAGTGTTAAAAGGTAGAACTAAGGGGGAAAAGTATCTGAATTTATATTGTAGAATGGCCTATGTGAATTTTACAAATACCTAACTTTATTAATTAGATTTGATGCAACAAAATCCAAAAATTACAGTGACTTTACTTTTTCTAAAGTAAATATTGGTGGGCCAGGGTTGAACATTAGGGAAAAGGCTATTCCCTTCTCACTGCCCCTGGGAAACTTAAAAATGTAGCTTCCATAAAAGACAAAAGAAGGACTTCTTTTGAGGACTGCAATACTTTCATCCTTTTACAACTTAGTTACCTAACAACGTCCAGCTTCAAGGGAAGTCTGGAAATCTAGGCTCTATTCTAAGTGATTGCATGGTCATTATAATAAAAAAGTCCATGTATTCTGGGTTTTCCTTCTAATTAAATGGGGTATTATGTGACATTTTGTGAGATTTCTTGATGAATGTTTGTTGATCACTAGGTTGGCTTCCTTGTCTTTTCATTTAGTTTTGTGCAGGCTCCATACTAACCAAGCAAACAAACAAAATACAATAGAGGAAAGTCCATGAGTTTCTGGGGCCTTGAGCACTAAAGCACCACCCCTGTGCCGAGCTAACCTCAGAAGTGCCTCCTGAGGCGCAGGCCTGTGAAGACTCCTGTTTTTGCATTACATTCTTTCCAATGCTGCTTAATCCTAGCATGGATCCTTACGTTGGTACTTAGAACTGGATTAAGGCACATTGGAAATTTGAGTATTTATTAATGATAACACATTATATTCTGACACCACCAGCATCTAGCCTTTGATACTCTGAAGTCTGGCTCTTGTAAATCACAAATCTTGGCCACCATTTCTATTGCCTTTGCAGGATATTGAAAGAACTCCTTTTAAGCACAGGGGCTGAGATTAATTCCTTTTAGCTTTCTCAGACTCCTTTGCCCCAAAGCCAGGAAAAGGTCCTGGAACTTCAAAGTGTACTAAAAAGGGGTTGCACCAGGAGAAACACAATGGCTAAGATTTTTAAATTATATTTGGTACTCACAAAAACACACTGAAGAGCCTGGTATCAATCTTAAAGTTAACGGAGAACTTAGAATTCAAATAAGACTTTGAGGTCACTATTTATGTGTGTGTGTGTGTGTGTGTGTATGTGTGTGTGTACAAGATTGCCAGAGCCATGGTGGAGGAGGATGAATAACACAGGCAAAAGCATTTCCCCCCAAGTACCTTGAGTACAGGTTGCAATACTTTTTCCTCATGGGAACCAACAACTCTTTCTGGTGTAGTTGACTGGTATTCAGAGGTTGTATTGGCCAGGGTTCTTTAGAGGAGTGAAATCAACAGAATGGATATGTGTGATTGCTGTTCTACTCAGTTGTTTTTATCACTATGGCCAAAAGACCTCACAAAAATAACAAAGGAGGAAAAGTTTACTTTGGCTCATGATTTCAAAGGTTCACTCCATGGTTAGCAAACTCCATGACTCAGAGCTGGAGGTGAGGCAGAACATCAGGGTGGAAAGGCACAGCAGAGAAAAGCAGACTGGATACAGAGAGAGCACTCTGCCCACCAGGGATAAAACATAAATGTGAAAAGCACACCCCAGTGACCCACTTCCACCAGCCACACTTTACCTGCCTACAGTTACCACCCAGTTAATCCAACAATGGATTAATCCAGTGATTAGACTTTCACTTGCATTGTCTCACACATGAGATTTTGGGGGACACCTCATCTAAACTACAACAATTATAAAAAGGGGATTTAATAGATCAATTTTATACACTGGAAGATGGATGGGCCCAGGAGGCCTAACTGCACACTGAAGAGCTGGAAGAGCCAGTAATTACTCAGTCCAAGACGCTGGAACCTCAGAAGAAGAGGGAGAAATAACACAGTCCCAGGCGAACACTGAAGTTGTGGAGACTCCCTGGAGAATTTCTGGTCAAAGTCTGCTTTGGAAGAGTAAAGAAGCTGGAATCTAATGTCCTCAGGTGATGACAGCAACAAGAATAATCCCGCCTGCTTCTACCTCAGCTTCCTAATGCTTCCACCTTTTGTTCCATCTAGGCCCCAACAAATTGGACTGTGCTGCCCACATTCAGGGCATGTGTCCGCCCATCACTTCACTGTCCCATATGCTAACCATCTCTGGAAACACCTTCATCATCATCATCATCATACTCAAAAGCCTCTTAATCCTAGGCATCTCTTAGTCCAATCAGGCTGACAATCCAGATTAGCCACTACAGAGATTACTGGGAAACCATCTCTGTCTTTAGCACAGACCCTCATTCCAACAAGTGAATGAGCTGGGGTTAGTGAAGAGTGGGAATGAGGGTAGGTGAGCAGTGTCTTCATTCTAAAGCCTGAAGAGCCATGTTCCCAGAAGGAAACCCGAGGCATTATAGATGGCATCTTCACATTACATTTGACACCAACAAGGGGAATCTGGAATCTTTTTGTCTGGGCTTGGTCTTGCATTCCTAAGATTTATACACATTGCAGTTGAAATAATTGAAATAAAATCTGATCTAGAAATGGAAGCTTCTCTAATTTTGGCAGCTCTGAAGACAGATAGCCACAGAAGGTTTTGATCAGGGAATTGGCATGATTAAAACAATATTTTATAAAGATTAATCTCTCCTACATAAGGAAAAGCCAAAAGTGTTAACATTCCTATTAAAACAACATGAGATTTTTAAATGTGTCTGTGTCAGTAAGTCATCTTTCACATGTAATACAACTCAAATACATTTAAAAGACTTATTTCAAGCATTTATCGAAGTAATTTAAAGTGCCTATCTCCTAGTTGGAATTTTTCTCATTTCCTTAATGACATTGGTCTTCCTAATGGATTCTGGAGTACACTTAAATATATAACCCTTTGATTCCACAGTTCCACCTATCTACCTGTGCTCTTGGCACCTTGTCTTCAACATACATAACTAACTTTGTCATCTGTGTGAAGAGCAGACTCTTGCCCCCTCCAGTCTATAAATATAGCTATCTGAGCACCCCAGAGCAATTTTTGACTCTGCTTCCCCTTCTCTAGCTGCTAAACTCAGCATGTTCACTTCTATCCCTGCCTTTCCACTCACAACCTTAACTCAGTCGTCAGTGATTATCAGGTGTGCAGCTATCTCCCTCATAACTGAATCTGATGGGCATCACTAAGGCAAAGCCTTCAAAAAGCATAAATTGATTTTATGTTTATTGGCAAGCCCATCACAAAGTAGCTTCTGGGTAGAAAATAAATTGGTGTGTGTTAGTGAACTCCCCTTTCAAAGGTCTTCACTGTTACTTACAAAATCTGTAGGATGAAGGGACTACTAGATCTATGCGTCTGGATGTGTGTGCTTTAACAGTGAATTACTGTATAAAAATGAAGTCATATTAAAATAGACTACAAAACAATAACATGCCCCTGAAAAAGAGGGGTCCTCTGAAGTCAGGCAAAGAAACATGAACTCTTCCCAGTGACACTTCCACTTAGGAGGCCCCCCTACCCTTCCACAAGGGAAAATCTAAGTCACGTTTATTGAAAACCACTGAATCAGATGACTCCTAATTTTTCTTCCTATTTCTGTTTTCTGAGATTTTATGAATGTATATAATCTCTATCATAACATGTAAAATCATAATTTCTACACTTCTAAATGTTGAACCCTCTAATATGTTATGATCACTATTCTTCAGACTGGCAAGGATTTATTGATATCATTGTGATGTTCACCTTTTCTGCTGGGTGGGACAGAGGAGTTCCTTGAAGGCAGGGACTTTACCATAATTTATCTAGTAGAAAAGGACCTTCAACATAAGTAATTTTTTAAATGAATGGGAAAGAATATAACCTTTGAGCATACTCTATACTGGATCAAATATTAAGGAGGATCTATCCTGCTCCTTCACAGTTAAAAAAAATGATAGAGACAGAAGTGACTCCAGAAGACAAGGAGACTTTCAGTGAAATGAGACATGACAATCTTTGACCAAAAAATATGGTAAGAGGCTTCACAGAAGGGACCACTAGACCCAGACCATACTGGGGTTCAGTAATTTGATAGACGATCTCATAGAATTCACTGAAAACTCTGAAACTTGACGCTCTGATTTAGTATAGTGAAAGGATACAGCTTATATCAGTTCATGGAAGAAATATGAGACAGAGTCCTGCAAAGTTCTAAGCACAAAGTTTCCTGTGGAATTATGGACAGTGCTGCCTTTTCCAGAATTGACATGTGATTGCCTGCAGAGAGTATTGCCAGTCAGTGAAGCCCCCCTGAGCCTTAGCACCCAGAATTTTTATCAGGGCTCTATCACACATGTGTAAAGGGCCTACTTGCCCAATCTCAGCTTCAAGACCCTCTGAAAGTCAAACTGAGAGCTGCATGACCCAAGGCCCCTACCCTGTATCCCATTATCAGATCACCTAGTTGTTAGATTGTTTAGCATAACATTCTAAGGGTTTGAAGATCACCTCCTGGAAGACAAAAGCAAAGGTTAGACCTCCATTTAGCTTCTTAGTGAAACTGAAACATATTATCTGGTTTCAGTGCTGCTATGATTTCAGCATGGGCAGTGTTCTCCAAAGGTCCATGTATTACAGGCTTGGTCCCAAGAGTGGTTCTACTGGAAGGTGCTATGGGCCTTCAGGGGATAGGGACTGGGAGAAGGTCCTGGAGTCACCAGGAGCATGCTCTCAAAAGGTATTGGAGGATCCCTACCCATTCTCTTCTCTCTTTCTTGGCTTCCTGGCTCCAAGATGTGACCATTCACCCTGACACATACTCCTGCCATGATGTTCCACACTCCTCAGAGGCCCAAAATGATGGAGCCAACTAATTTTGGACTTGAACCCATAGAAACATGAGACAAAATAAACCTTTCTGTACTCCACATATAGCCTATTTCAGGTATTATATTACAGTGACAGAAAGCTGACTAAAACAAGTACCCTAAGGAAGTTGGGATAGCAATGAATTAGAGAAAAACTGGGATAGCCAATTCTAACCCAAGTCTAACACTCTGAGCAATGTCTCCTTTCAAAGTGAAGTGGTCTTCCCAGGACACATTGCCTTAGTTTAAAAGTTTCATAACCAAAGACAAAAATAGCAGATAAAATATTAGGATGGTTTGTAGAAAAAGAAAGTGTCATCTCTAGGATATAGTCCCAAAGTGCTCCCTCTCTCCCTTTTGGCTTCTGGCTGATAGGACAAATAAAGCTAACTCCCTCCCCTTGTAGGTGGGTTCCTTATCAGTGACCCCTATATCATGCAACTACAGTTTACTCAAACACCTCCTTCAGCAGAGTACATTCCTCAGCCTTAAGAGGGCAACCTCTTACCTCCCCTGAGCCTCTCTCGCCTCTTGGCGAGATGTAAACAGATGTTTTGCCCCCAAAATTCCTTTTTTTTTTTTAAGAGAGAGGAACAGTGAGAAAAAGAGAATCAATTTTATTTAGCTTTTCACGTGGCTTTCATTGCTCTGACACTTCATTGTGTATGTGGTGCTGGGGTACCAACCTGCATCCTTTCACATGCCAGGCAGGCACCATAACCACTGAGCAACCTGCCCCAAAAATTTCTAATGGAAAATTCAACTATCCAAAATAAATAGGTATGTATCATTTACTTTTAAATTCAACAGCAATAATAATGATCACTCTAGTGCTAGTAATAGCGACAACTGTTCACATTGAGTTTAAGCTTTTGACTTTTACAAGTGTAACCATAGTTTCTAGCCCAGGAGGTTTAAGGTAACACCAGAAGATAGTTCTTTTTGTGGAATACCTCCAAACCATCTGATCTAGGCATTCCTGACTGAGAACCTTAATTTATACTATGAAAACAACTTGTATACTGAGAAATCAGGATTAAAACTCTGCTAGATGAGAACATTTCATCAGTTCATTTGAGCCAACTTCTTTTTAAATATTTAACCAATACATCTAAAGTTCTCCTCTGAGAAGAACAACTACAGCTACAATAGCTGATTGACTTGGCACAAACGGTCAATCTTCTGGGGCCTGGGATTTAGATAAGCACTGCTGGTAATAGAATGGCCAAAATTTGAAACAAAATAAGCAACACTCTCAAGAAAAATGACGGGCAGCAAGTGGAACAACTGCCTCTCATACACACTTTGGGAAGTGCACATTGTCATGCCCACTTTGGAAAATTGGTAGGTCCTACTAACGCTGTAATACCTGCCCTATGACTCGGCAATCACGCTGCTAACATATGCCTAACAGGAACACAAATATATGTGCACAAAGATGCTCGTAGCACTGGTTCTCATGTATCAGCAGAAGGACTGATAAACTGGGGTATTCTTAGGATAGAATACAAAACAACAATGAAATAAGCAGACTGTTGCTGCTTAGGACAACACAGGTACATGTGATTGTGAACCAAAAAAGCCAGACAAACTCCATGACTCCATTTAAATAAAGTTCAAAAGCAGGAAAGTCTCATCTGTGGAGTAGACCCTGAGTAGTGGTTACTTTTCTTGGGTAGGCTCATGAGTGGGAGGAATCATGGGGGAAGTCCTTAGCATGCTGGTCCTGTTCTTTCTTAATTGTTCTTGTTTCACGAATAATTAATTTTGGAAAAATTTATCACACCATACACATATGGTTTGTACATTTTTATGATACATATGTTTTACTTTTTTATTTGAGTTTGCTTGTAAAGAAGAGAAGCATTCGTAAAACTTCTGTGGCTATTCAAATGGGGTTTTCATGAGTGATTGCCAAATCATCCTTGAGAAATTTGCAGAATGAAGTGGAACATGGACAGCAGGCTATAGGAACAAAACCCAAACAGAAAGTGTTCCTATAATCTTAGGCAACTGGTCTTCACCATCTACAAGTCTGAAACTTCACCCCAACCACACCTAGGAAATAGGTGGCTGTCCTGATGCCAACCCTCCTGGACATTCTGGACACTCAGATCTCTTTTGTGTACCCCTAATATATTACCCTTCACCTGCCCTCCAGTTCATGGTGCCCTACACCTATCCTTAACCTGACAGCAATCTTGGGAAGATGAAACACAGAAACTCATTCCTTCTCCTATGTTCATTTCCCTTTTCTTATGCCTTTCATCCAGAATGTAGGTGAGAATTATACCAGGCCTTTCAGACCTTTTAGTCACAAGAGTAGCAATCATCAGTTAATGAGACGGAAGGTCATCCCTGTTGGACAAAGGGACCTTCAGGGCTATTGCAACAACTGAGTACATGCTCTGGACCCGAAGATGACATGCAGGCACAAACATCCAACATGAACCTTAGTTCCATGCAGCAGTCTCCCCAGAGAATCCCTTCTCAGTCTCTGGTGACCCCTGACCTTATGAGAAAATTTTAAGCCGTGCAGTTATAAGGGCCAGTATGGATAGAATTGCAGCAACACCTAATGCTGATATGTGGTACCCACATGCCAACAAGCATTTGAAGCCCCACATGCTTGCAAGCATGTGCATACACACACACTTAACTCTCCTAATACATCCGGAAAATTATTCTCTTTCACATGTGCAGAAACTGCCAGCAGATCACGTCCAAGCCACAGAGAAGCTGTGATAAGAATTAACCCAGGGAAGCCTGGCTTCAGATCCTGTGTCCTTACCTACTACTTTGTGCTGTCTGCAAGAGGGGAGAGAGGCAGTGAGTGCTCCCTCCTCTTTCCTCTCACTGGGTCCCTGGCAGCCCTCAGAGATGTGCCCTACTGACCCACTCACTGCTCCCCAGGCCCTTGAAGCTCTCTCCTAGCTCTACAGTGCCTGAGGGAGGCTCGCCATCACCACTATGCTCAGTAAAGGACCAATGCTCTGGCATCTCAAGTATTAGTACTCTTTACCAGGACACTTTACACAGGGTCAATTGATTGATTGATGGATGGATGGATGGTAGTGGGTATGGAACCCACGGCTTCATGCATAGTAGGCAAGCCATCTACCACTGAGTCAATCCCGAGTCCTACACTAGACATTTTTTGAAGGCACACCCAAACTGGGCTTTGGGTCTAACTACATGATACTGTTGCCATGAGTGTTGGCTGCTCCTAAATTCAAAGTGAGCCTTACAACCCAGGTTCGTTTCTCCCAGAAGCCTTCCCCCGGATCACATGGGTAAATTTATGACTTTGAATATATATGGTGACTTACACAGCTCCTTTGCTTACCTGGCAGCAATGTCTAAATCCCAAATGCAAATGGAACTGGTAACACAAATCTGCCCACCTACAGTGTCTGAGAACCGGACCCAAACCCAGCAAAGTACTTACTAAGGGAACGCTGTATAACCTTTGATGTACCACGCTGTGTACCAAAGTTGAAGAACAGTGTATTTCACCCTCAAGGATTTCTCTAACATGTACCTGCGAATTCTGTTCACCACGGTTTATCGGAGTGCTGTGTGATGACTGTTCTTAAGCACATGGAATGAAGTAGGAGAATACTCACATATGCTAAATGATCCACTTCACAGTATGACCTCATGACCTAACTTACATTTCAGGGGTCAGCATGCAGTATCTCCCACTACCACAAACTGCTTATAGTGACCTCCTCAGAGGAACACTTCTGGTATCAGAGGCCCTTTAAGCAGTGACTACGGTGACTGTTTCACAGAAATGAGCAGAGCTCAGCTAAACCTCCCATTCTCTTTTTGAAATCTTCTTTCCTTCAGGGTCCTTGGTCCGTTCTCGCCTGCAGTAACATAACTCATCCTATGGGAACCTTGACCTGCAGTTTTTCAGTTGCTCCTGAGAACAGATAAGCTTCCTCCTAGAACACAGTATAAGCAATTGTTTGGTTGAGACGCTTGCTCCCAAGAGATTTACCTGGATTCAAGGTCAAATGAGTATCACAATGTGCCTCATGTTCTCTGTCCCAGAGGGTACAAACTCAAATGGTGACAATAGGATTGTTCCTTTGAGAGCCTCTCAAGTCCCAAAACCACTGTCATAAAAGCCTCTGCAGATACCAGAATGGAAAGTTCCTTGTTTCAAGAATGGTAGGCTTAGCACTGCTGGACCAGCAGCCCCTATCTCCTCTTATCACTTCTCTGTGGCTGTTTTTGCTTCTTGTCCTTTGTTTTATTCTTTCACCACTCAGTTGCCTCTGGTTCCACTGAAACAATCAGAGCTCCTTCAGTTAGTGGTACTCAACACCGGTTGCCTCTCCAAGACAGCCTCTTCAACAGTATCTCTCCCAAATAGCTCTTCATTTTGATTGGAACAGGAAAATAAACACCCACAGATTATCACAGCTGTATCTGGCACTACCATCAGAAAAGTGATCCAGGATTGTTTTACTTAATTTTTTTGAGATTCCCAAAGATATTTTTTTCTTTTGCTTTAGATCACGGAAATCCTGATTTCCCCAGGCAGTGCCCTGAGGAATTAGCCAACTATCTATCCCTTACTCATCCCTCTACCACTGATGAGACATTAAAAATTCAGCTGTCTCTTTCTTAGTGAACAATTATCTCACTCATTGGCTTGATTCACTGATCTCTTAATGACAGCTTTCCTGTGGTTTCCTTTGAATGTTTAAAATATGAAACAACCCCTTCTTATCGAGCTGAAAACTATGGCTGAGTTTTTAGTAGCAGTTTTCAATATATAATTTCAAGGGGTTTCAAATTGTCCATCATCTGACAGCTCTCAGGAAGATTTTCTCATCTCCTTTAGGCATAAAAGGCCATTTCTAACCACCACACTGTTCCACTGATTACCCTCAATAATTTTCACGACCCATTCCATTCTCTGGAAAGAACCTCTCTCTCCAACAATGTTGATGGTGCTTTGAACGAACACATGTCCAGAAGGAAGGGCTGTGTGTGACTGTCTTTCTCTGGATGGGATGCTTTAATAAGTGGTTTAAGATTTAGAAGCGGGGGTTGGGAATTTAGCTCAGTGGCAGAGTACTTGCCTAGCACACACAAAGCCCAGAGTTTGGACCTCAGCCCTGGAAAGAAAAAAAAAAAAAGATTTAGAAGGGGATCCTGAACCTGATTGTGTAACGCCTTATGAAAGGATGCAGTTGTTAGGAAGAGAAGATACAGGATGGGGGATCTAAAGCATTTTCTGATGGATGGAGGCAAACGAGATATTGTCACAAAAGGAATAAGGGTCAAGGAATTGAAGAACATCATAATGGAGAAAGGTCACTCACAGGTGTTATGCTATATGTGCCCATCACTCAAACTTTCTTCATCCTCTTCTGCAAGGAAGGATGGAAAGGACAGTGCTGAGAGGAGTTGGAAAGGATGCAGTCTTCCAATCATTCGTAGCTAATGGGGAAGATAGAAATAGCTAATATGCTCTGTAGTAGTGAAGGAGTGCTAAAGAATCTCCAGAAATGGGAATGTAAGCAGAGAAGTTGTAGAACTAGAAAATGCAGTCTATAGACCTTTTTGTACCTAGAGGACTTGAAAGTCAAAAGCTGAAATTTAGGAGTGAAAGGAAATAATTGAGGGCAAACTCTAATCCTAAGAATGAGCTCTGCCTCTAGAATAGAAATTGCAAATAATTTTTAAATTTATGTATTATGAAGTAGAAAACTAAGGCCAAGGCTGGATCAAAATCTGATAGTCTAAAATAGCAAAAATGATAATAATAGTAATGCATTTTGTGGGTACTTTGAATCTTGTATAGTGTCTTGTTGATATTCAAAGCATTTTAAATATAAGCACAATATAAAATTTGGTTTGATTTTCAATTTAAAGAAAGCCATGTTGTTTAACAAATACAACTGAGAGCTAAATTCTGGAGCTACATGCAAAAAGAAAACATGCTTTCTGGACCAAAATAGCTTATAAGTTAACAGGGGAAATATACTTATAAATAACTCTGGTAAATACAGTAGGAAAACTAATGGGATTCTTACTCTTTGTATATCATCATTGCCTAACACATGCTAAAAAAGGAGGTCTTTGTGCACATTTCAATTTCATCATCTGATTACACAAACCGGGAACCTAATGGCCATCAAAAGCTCATCGTTAAATCTAATGTCTTTCTGTGTCCATTGACATGACACTTCATTGTATTCTAAGCCTGCCTACTCTTCTGGAGCAGTCACCATTGTCACCAACACCAGCATCAGTTCTTCAACCCACACCATTGTCCAGATGACTCAACAGCTAAGACCTGCTCTACCCACACACGCAGTGGCTCCCTCTAATCTCCTCTCCGGACTGGGAGCAGAGGCGATCTTTCCAAAACACACCTCTGATGGTGTCATCCTTCTGCCTAAAACCCTTCAAATATTTTTCATTATTCTGGAGATTAACATCAACTTTCTTTACTTGGTTTAGAGAGACCCACAGAATCTGGCTACTGCTGACTCCTCCAACCTTAAAGAAGCCAATAAACCCTCATCATCATCATCAAGCAACCCCTTGAAGGGGCCCTGCTCCCTGCCACAGGGCCTTTAAACTTGCCTGTGCTTCTGCTCTGCCAGTAGCTCCTCTACTTGCTAGTTACCTTTCATTCTTCATTGGTGACCACGTCACATCTTTTTAAACCTCTGCTTCATAGTAGCTGCAATTTTACATTTATATAATTATTTGATTAACAGTTATCTCTCTGACCACGCTAGCATAAGTCTTGATATGTATCAAGAATTAAAATATTTGGTGAACGGATTAAAAATCAATAAAAAATTAAAATGGGATTGCAAAATGGGATTTATAAATGAAAATGGTCAAAGACAGATTTACAGAAATAGCCTGTTCAGTTGGGTCTTAAAAGATGTGTAGCAATGTATTAGGAAGAGAAATACTGAAAAAAATATTTGGGGGTCAAAGGAGTGGCCTGAGAAAATGTGAGATGTGCAGAGTATTTCAGAGCTAGCCCCATCATGGGTGGCTCGGAGAGTGAATGGAGTAGAATGACTTTGAACTGTTGGTATCAGACTCAGCTTGAGCAAAGTGGGGAGAGAAAATGAGATGCACAGAGGAAGTTTGAACTTGGCCCTGAGGAAACTTGCTTAACCAAGAAGTGGAATGATCTAAAACAAAGGGAAGAAAGAAGAGTAAAGGCAGGTGAAAGACCCATTTGGTAATTGATAAAGACTTAGACTAATACAGAAAATAAAGGACAGAAAGAAAAGGGTCAATTTCAGGAGGTAAAGTCAATAGGGAACACTAGCTAAGTGACTGTCAGGGGTTGAAAGAAAGAGAAGGAGCACAGCTTTTTTTTTTTTTTTAGGACGTAACTGGAGAAGTGATGTTTTCATCAACTGAGAAAGAGAACTTTAAAAGAAGCAGCTCATATGTAGCAAAGTTAGACAATGATAAATTTCATGTTTGTATCTTTTGGATATCTAAATACAGATGTCCAATAGGTCATTGGCTATCCAGTTACAGTTCTCAGGCAATAAATGATGGCCATGAGGATAAGGTATATATCAGGTACTCCACAACCTACACCCAACCTAGAGATGACAGGTTTGCTTCAATTTACATGGCTGTTCCAACTGAAATAATGTGCTGATGCTGTATGAAGTCTGATTTTGAAGCCAAATTTAATACTAGTTGTCGGGGGCCGGCCCAAGCTGAACTCGGGTCCCCAAAAGAAGTCGGCACAGAGGAACGACTTGAACCTCTGGGACAAATTGCAAGCAGAAACAGTTCCCTGCTTGAGCAAAATGCCGTCTGTTTTTTATTGTTGAACATTTTTATACAGGTGTACAAACAAGGCTTTCCTTATCAGCTTCATTGTACAATCATCTTTTTAGTTTCCCAGTAATCTTTTTTTTTTCTTTTTTTTTTTCAGGGCTGAGGACCGAACTCAGGGCCTTGCGCATGTTAGGCAAGCGCTCTGCCACTGAGCTAAATCCCCAACCCCAGTTTCTCAGTAATCTTAAAGCATCACCCATTAGTACAATTTATGTCCTCGACCTCCCCACCACAATGACCACATTTTTTAAACCTGCTTTTACAAGGGACAGAGACCAAACAATGCCCCAAATTCTGCCTCCCTAAATTCCTCCAGAGGTTTCTACAAACCATTATCTCACTGGATAAGAGAGGCACTTAAAGGTCACTGCACGGCATTAGTCTAGAAACCCTATCTTAGCATAAATGAAAAGTTTTTTATTTAGCTAGACTATGATATAGGCTATTATAATTCCTATACCTAAAAACTATTTTGTTATTGTAACCTTACTAAATATCCTATAGCCATCGCAGGTACTATAAATGTTAATCCTATAAAATATCTGTGCATCTTAACTCATGGGCTAAGAAGTTAAAGCCTGACCTCTGCAAAAACAAAAAGGGTAAACACATCTTAATTACTGCTAAGGGGTTAAAACTCAATCTCCGCTAAGCCAAGAAAGACAAACATGTCTTATTTACTGCTAGGGAGTAAAAGCTCATCCTCTGTAACAACAAGAAAGGTGAACATGTCATTCTGTAGATGTTTTATGTATAGTGTTTCTTTGTTCCTTAGTTCTAATTATTTTGCTTTCTATATCCAATATTGTTTTAAAGACAGTATAGCTTTGTTTTCCATGATTTCTATATGTGTTATTACAAGTATCCTTCTCAACAATCCGCCACAGTTGTCTAAGCAATAGAATTCTCATAACAATCAGAGAGTTTCATTCTGAGTAAATTCATAGTACATATAATTACTAAAACACAGCCAATTCCTAGGGGGGGATGGTTTTGGCCATCTCTAAGGCTGGCTTTGCCTAGCCCATCCCCAAGTCTGGACTTTATCAGACAGAACTTCAGTGGATATTGCCTCCTCTAACTAGTTTGATTTTCATACAAGGTTAGTGGAAAGAAACTTATGACTAATTGCTAGTATCTGCTGTATGAGTCGAGATGCCATTTATTGCTATACTCAAATCATCTGACCTGGACCAAATAGCATAGATGTAGTTATACTGTGGTAGTTCAGGGGACAGGGCTCTAATATATTACCTAGTCCAAGCCACACTTAGCATCTTTAGACTTTGGAAAAGCCACTCCACTTCTGTCCCAATTTTCTCATTTTTAAGTTCTACGTAAGTTATACCCACTTCATGCCACTAAGTGAGATACTGTAGTACGTTGACAATACTCAACACTATAACTGACATAGATTAAATGCTAAGTAATAGCTCATTTTATTTGTATTACTTATAATTAGACAATGAAAAACCAAAATTTAATTCACCAATAGTATGTATATTGAGATGCTGGTATATGTTGGTATTATCACAAGCATATATACATACACACACCCTTGAGGATGCTCATTTTCCAATGAAGGTAGTCACCGTTTAGAGAAAACTAAGGGGGAACAGGACAGACATTGAATGATAGACAAGACAATGAATGACTGCAAAAATCACACCAGGTACCAATAGGTGCCCACATTCCAGCCTAGCTATAGTCAGTACTGGCAAACTACCTACACCCTGACTCCGCTTTCGCCAACTTGAATGTTAGTTGGAGAGCAAGCATAGTTCTCTGGGTGCTCATGTTCAGAGTTTACTTACTGCACTACTTTAGGTACATCTTCCTACCATTTAATAGGTAAATGCCATTTCAGTATTTACCTCATGCATGACAACACAAATGAGAATATGAAATTTGAAAAGGCTAAGTCAACTTGTCCCCAACCTATAAAAGATTTGAATAAAGATTGTGTAGCCTTGAGTTTGAAGGATACTATTCACGGCCATGGGATGCCTTTCTTTTCACAGAGGTCACGGGTACCTTAAAGGGATCATTACCTAAGGATGATCTAAGCAGGGTTGGAAAGATGGAATTCTGGCATGTTTTCTGAAATATTTATAAGCTCTGAAATGAATAGATTTACTAACATGGATAAGTGGATGATGTCAATGTCTTTAAGTAGCTATTATCTGTGAGAATCTACAGAATCTATTTAGTTACAGAATTGGGAAACTGAAAGGACCTTTCAGGTCATCTCTTTTCACCTCCCATTACAACACAGAAGCCTCTTTTTGAACTTTGAAGAGTTTAAGAGGATGAAGGTCCCCACTAAATATCTTTTAAATGGATGGATAGAAGTCATCTCATTCATTCCCTCCAATTGCCAGATTGGGAATCCAAGGTCCAAAATATCCACATGGTACATCCAGGGACACCCACCACTTGTCTACTGGGATAGGCCCAGAAAGCAGAGCATCTACACTCAAACTACACAGCCTCAACTTAAAATCTAAAAAAAAAAAAAAACTACTAATAATTTTCAAGTGAATCTATTATCTATTTTTTTTATAACCAGTCATTTAGAAAATGTTAAGTTTGGGATTTTAGTATTAAATAGATAAAATATGGAATGCCAGCTGAAAATTTCATGCAGACATATTGGTAATCAGATATCCCTGTCTTTGGAAAACATTTCCAGGTGTTGACAGGTTCAGAGATATACACAGGATAGGAGCAGTCTCACCAAAAGCCTTGAGTATATTGATAGTACTATGGCAGATGAATTGTGCTGTAAGTTTCCAGATAGACTGAATAAGTACCAAATAGGGGTATTCCTACCCCTTTTATGTGACTGCCTTTTAGGTGGGATGAATCTGAATTCTGGGGACAGCATCTTCAGTGTAAGAACACGTCAGAGCTGAAAATGCATTCTCCATTTTCTTCATAAAGATGGTATTATTTATCCATTCTACAGTCTTAAAAGCTGAGCTGAAAAAGAAGCACTTGTTCCACTAAAATCTACTTTATATCTTATGCAAGTCCCCCCATAGCAGTTTTTGTAATTACTTATTGCATATTACTTTATGCTTCTGTTTTTTCTCTTTCTTCTTCTCCTTCCCCTACTCTCAATCAATAGAAGGTGAAATACTATGGATAAACTTCATCCCCAGTATTTATCCCCTACTACTTCAATTTGCCTGTCATCTCAGATAAGTGGCAGAGCCTGGATTTTTAAAGGGATTAGTGGTTGGTCTATAATTTAAGGTCTAGATTTCAAGCCTCTTAACAAAACTTTTTAAAGAAGGCTACATTTAGAAGAAAAGAAATAGGAATCTGCATTCTGGGTTTCAAAGTACACCAGCCACCTCCTTTTTTTCCAGGAGGACTTGAGTACTCAATGCAAATAGGGTTCTACCTGGAAGAACCACATGAATTCAGCCAATGCCCTGTCGATTATCTGAACAGATCTCCAAAGATCCCTTAAACAATGGTGAGTTGTAATATATTCAGTTACTCAGTGCCAAGGGACATGTCAGACTAAGCTTTTCTAATTTACAGTTTCCATCCAAGTTTTGTGACTCCCTGCTGACCACATACAGGATCAAGTCCAAATCGCCTAGTGATATGCTTAGCCTGGCTTTCAAAGCCTCCCACACCCTGGCTGGAACTTCTTGTTTCATGTTCTGCCCAGCCATTACATTTCCCAAGCCTTCCACTCAATCTAAATTGGTCTTCTCTTTCTTCCAAACATATCTAACAGAACATCATCTCCACATTTTTGATGAGCCTATTATTTTCCTATTCTAAGAGGCCTCTGCTTTTTTACTTTTTTTATTTTTTTGAAGAGAGAGAATGACAGTGTGAGAGAGAAAGAGATAATCAATTTTATTTTATTTAGTTTTTCATGTGGCTTTCGCTGTTCTGACACTTCACTGTGTCCGTGGTGCTGGGGTTTGAACCTGCATCATCACACATGACACACAAGTGCTGTAACCGCTGAGCCACCACTCCAGTCCCAAGCTCTATCTCTTTTATCGTGTACCCAGATTCTACCTATCCTCTGAGATCCAATTCTGATTCTTACTACTTAGTTTTATTCAGTAATTGTTGCTTTATGCCAAGCCATGCACTGTGTGCTAAGTACATACGATGATGGGAAAATAAAAGTTGACTTTCACATTCTAGTTCAGGGTAGAGGAAGGAGGAAGAGAACAAACAACAAGAAAAATACATGCAATAAGTGATTACAAAAACAGCTATGGAGGAAACTGCCTAAGAGGAAAAATGAATTTCAGTGGAAGGAATGGTCCTTACAGTGATGATCAGAGACTTTCCGAAGGGGAGCCATTTGAGCTAAGATTGAAGAATGAGAAGTAGCCAGATGTCCCAAGAGCATTCCAGGCCAGGATAACAGGGTATACAAAAGCTTTGATTGCAGAAGAGCTGGAAGCAAGTTGAGAGCGGCACGGAGTGAGGTTGGAAATGCCACAGCTTTCCAGTCAGTAAAAATCTGCTTTCATGCTCAACTCATCCGCCACCATCTGCATCACCCATTAAGCTTTTGGCATAAACTGCCTACAATTGTCACTTGCTTTTAATCTTATCTCCTTAGAACAGCAAGTTCTATGAGAGCAATTACCCTAGTTGCCTTGTATCCATCCCAGCATCCACCAGTACATAAAGCCCATGGGAGCTGTTCAACAAATAATTGTTGAAACTCAAGTTCCTAGAGGGTAAGGTTTTCCTTGGTCCTATATCAGTAATACAGAACAAGATGGGAAAAGTTTGTGGGTGGATTCCCCCTTTGCTCCAGGAAATCTGGTTTATTTGTGATCACTCTTACCTTGATGAGAAGATGCCACCTTCTAATCTGACTCCCTTCGGTGCTCTCAATTCCCTTTCTGAGGTGTCCCCTGACAATCACATCAAGGTTGAGTCCCCTCTAGACACCTGGCCTCCAACCTGCAAGTGATCACACCAGTAAAAAGAAAAGGAAAAGAAAAATATTTAGCATAACATAAATATACAATTGTTTTAATGCATTTGAAAATATTTAAAGTATTATTTATTTAAGAAATATACAATGTACAAATTTTATTAAAGACAAACTCTTTTAGCCCAGAGGAAGAGCAATGTAACTAAATGTTTCATTATATTTTAGTATCTCAGTTAAATACTCTGTAATACAATGACTTAAAGGTCTCAGTCTAAGTTCAGTTTATTCTAACATCTGTTTCAATGGCTCCTTAGCTGAAAATTCATACCCAAAATTTATATAGAGATTAACTGCATTTAATAAATCATAATACTCCTCTGTTCCATCTCCCAATGCTACATACCAATTCTTCAGTTAGCAGACTTTTATTTCTTCTGAAGGCAATCAATAGATCTTACAATCAGTTGATAGAAAACTATGATGTACCACTGATGGTTAATGCTATACTTTGCTATATTTAAACAAAGGTGTTGAAGACAACCTGAAACATTCAATTAGATCCTTCATGAAGTTGTTTTCATATGTTTTAATAATATGATGATTAATTTTTATATCATTTATGGGGAAAGTTACATAACAATAAAAACTTTCAAAACAGCTATTTTTAACTCTATAGACCATGGGTTGGTGTTGGTTGTGATTTTGTGTTTTTGTTTTTTGTGTTTTGGACGTAGGGTTTTGTTTGTTTGTTTTTGGTTATTACTTATATTGTTTTTATTTTTTTACATACGTTGTTTTTAACGTTGTTTGCTTGTTGGAAGAAGAGCTTTTCATTTAATTTTTATTTGTCTTCTTGGTAGCATACTACTCAATACCACCGAAACAGCCACTTGTCACCACCGGAAATGTCAGCCAATCCAGAACACATGTCTTTCTAAAAAAATATGCATACACAGTATTTATAAATGAGACAAGACTAAGTGTTTTGCCATAAGGTAACACATGAATCATTGTGTGATAAAAAGGATATTCATGGCAATAGCACATCCCATTACATATTATAAACAAGTACATTTTAGAAGGACTTGATGTCTAAAAGTATTACTGATGACATCCTACAACTTTGTAAGGCTCAAGCTCCAGCTTATTTACTAAAATGTTTTACCTATAACATGTGTGGTTAATAACTCACATGTGAGGTCCCTAAAAAACAATCCAATTTTAATTCCAAGTTAAACAGCCATTCCCATCTAAGGTTATACTTGGATTTCTGATAAAGTTCTGCTTAATTCAATAAGTCACTTTCTGTTGGGAATTTCTTTTTCAGAATATCATTTTGAATCACAAATTAGTTCTTGATCTATTTAAATATTTAAACCTAATCCAGCAAATAAACACTGAAATTTGTTAAAATGGGTGCTTTTCTTCAACTGTATTATAAACCTCCCCTATTCTAATTTATTATAATATTTGTCTCTACAAATCATCAGTAATATTTTAATGTGTCACTCAAGTATTTAGTAAAAAAAAGAAATTACTCTATGATATCTTCTTTGGATTAAATCAGCTATTCTTGTGATAGCAAGAATAAATATGTCCCCATTAGCCAGTAGCTTTTCACCTTTGCTACTCAGTGGGTGATTTTGCCCAAAGTTAGTTATTTAATCACAAAAGGTAAAATAGTAACTGTATAGTGGAGAAACTGGACAGACACTACCTCTACCAAGAGATCAAATTTAACATCACCAGTAACAGAATAAACCAAAATCAAGTGCCTTTAGAAGTGGTGCACTGAGATGTTCACATTATTATTTCTGTGGATTACCCAAGCAAAGTGCATGCTTGAACCCAGTTGTAAGGAAACAAACTGAATCCTAATTGCCTATGGACACAGTTTCTCACTTGCTGTGTCTTGGCTTTCCTAAGCATAACTCCTTACCCATTGGCTGTCTAACAAGACTTTTCAAAGCACATATGTTATCCAAAAGTCATTTTTATATTAAATATGTATATGTAAATAACATGGTTTCAAAAGTATAATTGACATTGCTATTTTTTAATATTTTTTAAGTTGAGGGAGGGTTTATAGTTCAGTAGTGGTAGAGCACTTTCCTAGCTCTTAGCTTGACCCTCAGAACCATGCATCCCACATGCACACAAATTAAACATATTAATGGGATATCTTATGATATTTAAGCATATTTATATATCATAGAATGTTTAAATTAAGGAAAACATATCTCCTCAAACATTTATAATTTATTTATGGTGAAACCATTCAAAATCCTTTATGCCAGCTTTTTGAGGCATATAATATTTATTGTTATCTATACTCACTCTATGCCAGAATTTCTTGCTGCTATCTAATTATAACTTAGTACCCATTGATCAAACTTTCCTCACCCCTCATTCCTTCCTACTCCCCCAGCCTCTGCTAACCCCCATCTACTCTCAAAATATATGAGATAAAATTTATATTCCACATGAGTACAATCATTCAGTATGTGTCTTTCTGTGCCTGGCTTATCTCACATAACATAATGATCTCCAGTTCATTCATGTTGTCACAAATAGCACTTCATGGGGCTGGAGCAGTGGCTCTGCGATTACAGCACTTGCCCGGCATGCGCAAGTACCTGGGTTCAAAGCCCAGCACCCATGTACACAATTAAGTGTCAGAGCAATGAAAGAAATGTGAAAAACTCAATAAAAATTTATTCTCTCTGTCAAAAAAAGAAAAAACAAAACAAAAACAAATAGAACTTCATTGTTTTATGAGTCAATAGTAGCTTATTGTATACACACACCACACTTTCTCTACCCTTCCATTAGCAATGGACACTTAGGTTGCTTCCATTTTTGACTATTGTAAATAGTGGTGCAAGAAACATGGAAGTGCAGATAGATGCTCTTCTACACGCTGATTTCATTCCCTTTGAATAAATACCAGCTTTGTTTTGGGATCATACAAGAGTTCTATTCATTTAATTTTTTGAGGAGCCCTCCTCCTATTTTCCATAATGACTATACTTAGGAGTTCCCCTTCTCCACATCCTTACCAGCATTTGTTATTATCTCTTTCACAATAGCCATTCTTACTGGAATAAGATGATATAGTTTTGATTTGCATTTCTGTGGTGATTAGTGGACAGTTTTCCATAATTCTATTAGTAATTCCCATGTCTTCTTTAGAGAGCTATTTAGGTCTATTGCCCATTTTTTAATTTAATTATTTGGGTTTTTTTATATTGCATTTTGTTTGAACTCCTTTATATTCTGAATATCAATCCCTAGATGTAACATTTTAAATTTTTTCCATTCTATCAGTTGTCTTTTCACTCTTCATCATTTCTGTTGCTCTACAGAAGCTTTTCACTTTAACGTAATCCCATTTGTCTATTTTTGCTTTTGTTGTCTGTACTTTTAGGGGTTTCCCCTTCCCCTTGCAAAAATTTTGCTCATTCCAATGCCTTAAAGCATTTCTATGTCTTTGTTTAGTAGTTATTTTAGTTTTAGTTCTTACATCTTATGCCTTTGATTTATTTTCAGCTGATTTTTGTAACTAGTGATAAACAAGGATCCAGATTCATTCTAGATATGACTAGACACTGGGTGTTGTGGTGCACCTCTGTAATCCCTGCAACTCAGGAGACTGAGGCGGGGGGACCAAAAGTTCAAAGCCACCCTCAGCAACTTAGGGAGGCCCTAAGGAACTTAGCAAGACACTGTCTCAAAATAAAAAATAAAAAGGGGGCTAGAGTGGTAGCTCAGTGGTTGGAGTATTTGCCCAGCATGCATAAGGACCCAGGTTCGAACCCAAGCACCACATACATAACTAAGTGTTGGAGAAACAAAGGCCAGATGGAAAAAGAAATAAAATCGATTCTCTCTTTTTCTCTCTCATTGTCTTCTTCTGTCTTCCTAAAATAAATAAAAAGGGCTGGCGATGTGTTCAGTGGTTAAGCACCCCTGAGTTCAATTCTTAGTACAAAAAGATACCAGAAATGTGGATATCCAATCCTCATTGTGTCATTTGTTGAAAAGACTGTCTTTTCCCAGCGTGTATTCTTAGCACCTTTGTGGAAAAAAATTAGTTGGATGTAGATGTGTAGGTTTACTTTCAAGATCACCAGTCCATGTGTCTGTTTTATGCCAGTACCATGCTGCTTTAGTTACTACAGATTTGTAGTTCATTTTTATATCAGGTAGTATAATATCCCCTGCTTTGTTCTTTCAGTTCAATATCTTTTGGCTATTCTGTGTGTGTTTGTGTGTGTGTGTGTATGTGTGTGTGTGTCTATCTCCATATGAATTTTAGAAATTTTCTAGTTCTGTAAATGCCATTGATATCTAATAGGAATTGTGTTGTTGAATTGCTAAACCATGTTGGGAAGCATGGACATTTTAACAATCTTGATTATTCCAATCCATGAGCATGGGATGTCTTTCCATTTTGTGTGTGTTCTCTTCAATTTCTTTCATCAACGTTTTTTAGTTCTCACTGTAGAGATCTTTCACGCCTTTGGTTAAATAAATTTTTAGGTATTTTAATTTGTAGCTATTATAAATGGGATCATTTAATATTTCAAAGTTCTGATTATATTTCAAATACATTTCATTTAACATTTAGTAATATTTAGTATTAATGGGACATCATTTGAAAATCTAATAGTTAAAAGAAAACAAAGATCATTTTCTAAACAAGAAACCTGTTCATTATCTTAATATTCAAAGATTCTGCCCCGGAAAATCTAATCTCCAATAAGGAGTCTGGCTGTTTATTTATAGTACAGGTGATCATCAATAGGGATGAAGAAATCAGTGAACCTCCTCCTACAGTAAACTCATAGAAGTTGAGCACTTTCGCCCAAGACAAAAGCAAAACAAAGCAAAAGTTACAAAAGTTAGCAATCAGCTTCATCCTTCTCATACAACTTATAGCATATACTTTTCGTACTTTTCCCATATTTCAATAGGTACACATTTTTAAACTAAAAAAACAAAAACATGAGAATTATATTAAGAATCATATTTGGTTGGGCAATAATTTCTTTATTTTAGAAGACTTTTCTATTACAGACCATTGTCTGATGCTTATTGCCCCAGAGATGCTTTATATGAAACAAAATAAGTAAATGCCAGTCATCCTATTCAAAGATGAAGGGACAATATTACACAATTCAAGACTGAAATTTCTCATGCATTTGCATTTCTTTCATGATTGATTTGAAGTAGACATTAGTCCCAGAACTAGGACCCAAGGAGGTAGAAAATAATCCAGATCAGAAAATATTACACCCAGTTGATGTGTAGAGCCAGCTAAAGACTATTACAGAAGTTGGGCTTTATGCTGAAGATTGAAATTTAAGACATAACAAGAAGAAAAAAACATCCCAGGACCTAGATATGCATTGAAAGAAGTAGTAGAGTAGAAGGGTTTGGACATTGACTCTACCAAGCTCACGATGTAGGGTCTCCACCTGGGCTGGGAAGGACAGAGAAATTAAATCCACGCAGAGGACTAGATTTCAGAGGGTACAGTTGGCATGAAGAGTCAACAGCAGGTGTTAGTAACTGTTCTTAGAATCTAAATTAGGAATGAGGACTGTTTATTCCTGAGGAATAGACATTTAAGGCAGGCAAACCTATGCTAAGAATAAAGCATGACCCAGTTCCTGAGGAACAAGCAAAGGGGAAAAGACTGTCACAAAAGATACTGGCTAAATTCCTGTCCCCATAAAATTATATTAACAGCAGATCAGCAGGATGAGTGGCAAGTTCTTCAAATTCAGCCACCCATAGGCAGAACAGGGGTCGGAATGAGCTAAAGTCACCTCAATTGGGAGTGTTTGAGGAACAGGAAGAACAACGTAGTGATGTACCTCAGATAAGGCTTTAAAGTTTAGCAATGTCCCAAACTACAGGATACTACTGGTTCTTCCTTTACTCCCTGCCGTTGTCCTTTCTAGTCTGGAATTTGCTCTTAATATACCCCTCATTACTCCATGTTAAGTATACGTTTGATGTCGGTTTCAGCCAGCAGGCTACTGTATGAGCTTTGAAAGGATTACATTAGTGTCTATTATGTTAAATGTTGAAACCAAACATCAAGTGACTAAGTGAATGCGTCTCTGCCTGGCTGTGTGCAGAGGAGATCTGTCTGCTGCACCAGTGAAGAGGATACAAAAGCCCTCTGGCTGAGACCAAACGACCTGCAAAGAAGACCTAGCCTGCTACCAATTTTTCTGAACCAATGTCAGGCTTCTTTGCCTAAATCTCTGACACTGCTACCTACATTGATCCCTGGCCTTTGAACCCTGGAGTGGCCCCTCAAAGCTCATTTGAAGCTCTTGGCGCTATTCTTACAGATTGCTCTGGTTCTCCATTTGCCCCTGAGTGCCCTTGCCAGACAGAAGTGCACCTACTGATTTTCTCTGATCTAGACATGCCCCCACTTTCTACAGCTCACATCCTTAGAGAGAAGTTGCAGCTCAGTCTCTTGTTTGGGGCAATACCTCAGACTCAGTCACGTGTCTGTCCACTCCTCCCTGTACCACCTAGGCCAGCAACTGCCAAGTTCCTCTGTGTAGCTGATTGATAATCAATATGGGTGATCTAAACTGCTGTTAAGAATGTCCTCACTGGGCTGGAGTGGTGGATTGGTGGTTACAGCGCTTGCCTAGCATGCGCGAGAACATGGGTTCAAAACCCAGCACCCATGTACACAATTAAGTGTCAGAGCAATGAAAGCCATGTGAAAAACTCAATAAAAATTGATTCTCTCTCACTGTCCTCTCTTAAAAAAAAAAAAGAATGTCCTTACTACTATCAAAATGTTCGTTTAGTTACTAAAAAGCAAGCACCAGAACATCTAAAGTGAATATAAATAAATCACATTAGTAGTTTGTATGTGCATTAATACATTAACAAAAAGTAAGTTATTCCCACAAAACCAGTTATGACTGCTTTGGTTATTCAGCCAGAAGACTGTTGTGATGTTGTCAAGTACTTGGCTGTCATCCCCAGCATCTTGAATGTCAGGATTCCATGCTCCCAGACTTTAGGGGAACTTCATGATTCATCCATGGGACTGTCCAAGGTAACAGCTATACTACCCGTTTGTTTCTAGCTTCTAGGAGACTGGTGTATTGAGTAGGCATGAAAAGTTATCCAGGATCCAGAAAAGTAGACCATAGGTGCCAGCTTGCAAATATTATTTCCACAGTGTGGTAGAAAGATTGTATTGGCAGGAATCAGTCAAGAAAAGTAGACCTGCATCATGTACACCTTTCACTAAGCTACTTGTGTTACAAGCTCACATCAATCACTCACATCATCTCAGAGAAAGCAGTGCTTGGAACACACAAGCACAATAATAACTATTTCACTCACACCCAGACATATAGAAGCTCATGAATGAGCTCTTACATGAAGGCAACTTCAGAAACAGATGTTATTCTGCGAGTCACAAATGGCTCCACCACACACTTAAGGTGGCACTAATGCACATGTCTAGTCAACTCTCAGTCTGCTTGATATGATCTAAGATTCTTCTAAAGAGGTCGTTTGGCCCACGTTTGCAATGGCAGCTATTGTTGCTGCAGCCCCAAGATGTACCATTGGCATCAGGTTTATCCATCTGACCAGCACTGTTCTTGCATCTAGGAAGAATCCCTTTCCTAGCTTGCCACCAAGGCCACCATTCTCTCTTTGGAGCTGAAGAGTTTTGCCAACAGCTCAGCTTCTCTTATGAAGAGTCCCTTGCTCAGCCTTGGAAGCTACCGCCTTTGAGATGTGGCTCTTCTGACACCCTGGCCATTTCCACCTCTGAGGCTGTCTTCTAGGAACTCTGGAACCTATGCCTCTTATCTCCAGCTGATAGTCCTCATTTCCAGGCTACAGTCTCATGGACCAAAATGCAGGGCTATCAGGCTGTTCTTCACTACAGCCTGAAAGACAACGCTTCCCCTTCCATTTCCCTCTCACTCCTTAATTATCCAATTTTTTGGTACTTATTTATTTATTTTGCTTCATCTTATTTGACCTGCCAGAAGCAGCTTTTAATAAAAGCTGCTCCCACCCTCTTGCCTGAATCACTCTTTTCTTTGAGCTTCAACAATGCCTCACATGCTCTTCTGGTTTTCCTTCTACCTTTCTGGCTGCTGCTCCTTCTCAGTCTGCATTGCCATGTCTCTAAATATTGGGATTGTTTCTTAAATTTATGATCTAATTAACACCTAAATAACACATGCTATTAATACTCATTAAATGATACATGCTCTGCTTTAATGTCCCCAAGTCTCAATTCTCCTACCTCATCCTTATTTTCACTTTCTAGTTTATCTCCCTCAATGTCATGGTCATAACACCAATTACTCACTGATAATTCCCATATTATGCCACAGGCTCCACTGTTTCCCTAGAATTCCAGGCTTGTTTATCTAACTCCCTGTTCAACGTTTCCATGTGCACATCCAAGAGGAGTCTCCACTTTGAGCACTGCCAAAACTAAACAGCCCCCTGCTCAGGTCAGACCCCACAGTCAGCTCCTCCTATGAGGCAAATGGTAACTCCATTCATTCTAGAATACTCAGGACAAAGATCTGCGGTGATCTTTCACATTATCATCATATTCTGTAGGATAATCTTTGGTCAAAAGTAGCCTGAGAATTTTCTTCACTTTCACCACTGCCATCCTAGTGCAAGCCAAGGAACATTTCTCACTGAAGAAAGAACTTTCTGGCAGGCTATCCTTCCACCTTTGCTTCCTCATTGTCTATTCTCTACACAGTATCCAGAAAGGTCAAGATTCCCTGTTTGTTTCACCGCATGCATAAAATACGTGCAAATTCCTATCTAGAGACTCAAGGTCTGCCGTGATTTGAACCCCTGTATTTCCTTGGCCTCATTCTCTATTTCTTGTCCCAGCCCTGAATCCAGTTGACCAGCCTGCTAGTCTCCAACCAGGCCTTTGCTCACATTCTTCCCTATTCTCAGGAAGTTTCTCCTGAGACCTTTGCAGTGTTATCACCTCTACAGAAAGGCTGTGCTGGCACTAAGACAATGGCTTCATCTGCTCTCTTGACTTTATTTTCCTCATAATACTTCCTCATATGAATCTGATTAATTCTCCCAACATAGAAGATACTGTACCTTATTCACTGTTTTATCCTCAGTGTCTAAAAAAGAACCAGGCACCCTTAAGTATTACTACTTATTATTGAAGAAATTTTTACTAATTATTCCCTTTTGGGCTTTAGTCATTTGGAATTAAATCACTACCATCAAAAAGCAAAGGATTTGACCCAAAAAGAAAGTATGACTATCATTATTGCTGTTACTTAACCACCTGAAAAGGTTATAACTCACTCAATTATAGCTCTGATGACACAATGGAAGAGATTTCCCAGCATGCTTCCTGACAGAAAGCACTCTATGGAATTGGAAACTGATGCATGGAACAAGATTTCATGCAAATTTGAAGGAACGGGACAATATAAGTGATTTCAAATTCACCTCTCTCTCCCTGACACAGTAGTTGATAGCTATTTATCACCATGAGTTTCTAGTCTTTTTTTTAAAAGAGAGAGAAGGGCAGTGAGAGAGAGAGAGAATAAATTTTTTTTTTAGTTTTTCACTAGCTTTTGTTGCTTTGACACTTGGTTTTGTATGTGGGTGCTGGGGTTTGAACCCATGTACTCGCACATGCTGGGCAAGCACCATAACCACTGAGCCACCACTCCAGCCCAAGTTTTTAGTTTTTTCAAACATTTCTACTTTTGGCTTTGTTGACCAAAGAGACAGATAGTAGTTCACTACTAGTGTAAATCAGCTATTTGCTATATTCTCTAATATAGTATATTGTGAAAGAGCTATCATAATTAATTCAAAACATATTTAATACCTTGGATTGTTATATGAGGGAGAGAAAGGAAGGATCAAAACCTTAAGGTGTTGAATCCATCCCAGTTTGCCTAAGAGTCTCCTGGTTTTGGCAATGAAAGTCCTATATCTTGGAACACCACGCAATTCCAGGCAAACCAGGATGGCTGATCACCCTACAAAAATTACTCTTATGATTTCAGCCTGAGTAATGTGGTAAAGAGCAAATGGCAGAGTAATATATTGAGATGAGGAGGCAGGGACGCTGGGAAGAAACATGTAAGGGGATGGAATTAAGATTTCTCTTTTGAATTGCCACTAGGTCGGCAACTAGGCAACCAAGAGGTGGCTGGATAAATGAGTCCAGATTTAAAGAAGAGGTCAGAGACAGTGTTTTAAGGCTTACACCTTTTATCTTAGAGACAGTAGTTTTGAGTCATGGAACTGAGTGATATTACCTAGGGAGTGAGCATGACACAGTGACTACAGACTTTTGTTTTGCTGTAAGGGAAACTTTCAGAAAAGCAGCTAGCTGAGCACATTCATTGAACAGTTGTGATGTGATGACCTGGATGTACTGCAATCGACCTTAAGTGATGGGAACTGCCATTTTTTAAAGTGTAGTAAAAGGCCTTTTCTGTTTAAAAAAAAAAATAAAGTATCCAAGGTCAGAATCCCCAATTTTAGTTTTGCACTCAATCAGATCACACAGTTTTCTAAACAAAAATCAATGGTTTCTAGTTCAAAATGGTCTCTAACTATAAAACTATAATACAGCCTCTTTCAACCTATCACAAAGATATCCCTAAAGATGATACTTTTTAAAAGATTCACCATGACTTTGGAAAGCAAAGCTGTCAGAAAACATAAAAACAGAATGTGAGAAGAATTGACACTAATTATTAGGCAGATAGACCTACAGTAGGAAAAACTCAAATAACACAACTCAAATTTGCTTTAGAAGAGATAACTTGATTAAAACAAAATAGTCCTTCACACTCTAGATAAAGAATGCAGAGCAAAAACTGGCATTTCCTTTTGCTCTCTTCTGAATACTTATTGAAACTTATTAGGACTTAAGAGCAAAGGTAAAATAAGAAGGAGAATTAAACAGCAGCACAATTTTTTAAACTGAAATGCAAATAATCAAGAAACAACTTACCAGAGAAGGTATAGGGAAAGCTCAAAAATGCCCTGATTTATACCACAGAAGTTAATCAACACCTAATTATCTTACACGTTGGTGCGCACCTAGAGCCTCTGAAGTAAAGGTGGAAGTGAGGCTACCAAGAAAAGCAGTAATTATCATTTATTCTAGAAGCTGTTAGTGCCCCATTCCCTCCCCCAATTCTATACAGCTGGATACCCTCCTTCTCCAATCCCGCAGAAGAGAGGCTTACTCTCTAAAGAGTTTCTTTCTTTCTTCCTTTTTATTTTTTTCATTGTTGTTGAGGAGTAATTCTTAAAATCAAGTAAAATAAGATAGAGTCAGCACCCATGTTTTTCTTAAAGCCAATAAAATCCCCAAAGATTGTGTGACAAACATGGGGACTCTTGTCTGTCATAAGCCAAATGTTTTGAATTATATGATGATAAGAAAAGGTTGACAATAGCAAATTCAGTGGAATGGAAATGAGAGAGCAAGCATGTGTAAAGTCATATTGCTCATTTATTTTCTTCAAAGAAGAAAGGCATTGATCAAAACTGCCAAGAGAGAACATACAGAATGGGAGTTATTCATGGCCTGTGATTCCTCTGAAAGGGGACTAATATCCAAAATTTATAAGGAACTCAGAAAATTTAATATCAAAAATACAAACAATCCAATCAATAAATAGCCCAAAGAGCTAAACAGAAAAACTTCTCAGCAGGAAAATGAGCAAGCTAATGAATGCATGAGAAGGTGTTCTAAATTACAAATAATCAGAGAAATGCTAATCAAAACCACATCAAGATTTCACCTAACTCCAGTCAGATTGGCAAAGATGAAGAATAAAAACAATAACAGATGCTGGAGGGGTTTGAGGAGATAGGAACACTAGCACACTGTTGGTAGAACTTCAGACTGGTACAGCCACTCTCAAAAGCAGTGTGGAGAGTCATCAAAAAGTTAGAGATAGATCTACCTTATGAACCAGTTCTCTCTCTTCTGGGTGTTTTCCAGAATAGCTAGAATCAGCACAGTACAGTGACACAGCAAAGTCAATGTTCATAGCAGCTCATTATGAAATCAACCCAGATGCCCATCAGTGGATGAATGGATCCAAAAGCTGTGAGATAAACACACACACACACACACACACACACACACACACACACAATGTATATACATACACAATGGAATTCTACTCAGCTATTAGAAGCTTTGATATTATGACATTTGAAGGTAAATGAATGGCAATGGAAGATTATGCTGAGTTAATTTAGCCTAACTCAAAGACTCAAGGGTCAAATGTTTTCCCTCATTTACGGAGGCTAGAGCAAAACCCAGGCTTGGGTGAAAGACCAAGTTCATATACTAAACTCACCAAAGTCGAAACAACACATCATCTAGGAGAATCATAGACATGTAGCAGGTTCGGGAGGGAAGAGGAGGGAAGGACAAGAGAGGGAGGCATGATAGGAATGTATCTGGGGGTGGATCAACAATAGAGCTTACTCTTTACTCCCCCAAGAAGCCAAATAATATTTATGCAATCATTTATTTCTGGAAAATGCATAACCATCTATAAATAAATGGGTGTTGTAGGGGTGATCTGAATTATATTAGGGTCATATCATATTATTACTATGTATGCATTTATGACTGTATAACACCACAAATACTCAATAAAATTTTTTAAAAAGAAAGAAAAGGAATGCTATTACAACATGCCAAAATTTAAATACTATACTAAAACTGTGTTTAGCAGAAAATGTCAGTTTTTTTTAATAGAGAAGGACAGTGAGAGAGAGCTCAGAGAGAGAGAGAGAGAGAATGAATCAATTTTTATTGAGTTTTTCACATGGCTTTCATTGCTCTGACACTTAGTTGTGTACATGGGTGCTGGGGTTTGAACCTGCGTACTTGGGCATGCCGGGCAAGCACCGTAACCTCTGAGCTACCGCTTCAGTCCCAGAAAATCTCACTTTTAAGTACTTTGTTATAAAAGAATGGATAAATTCCAGGCAGAAAAGTATATAGAAAAATACAAAAAAATAATAAAAAAGGAAATTGTAATAATAAAAGCAAAAACCAATAAAACATTAAAATGATAAATCATGTCACTGATTTTTTAAATTCACAATCTTGGTTATTCAAAAATTATAATATATTATAATCAATATGGTAATATCTGCTGAGGGTTAATCATGAAAAAAGAGAAACCATAAAAATATAATTTTGGGAATGGTGAAAATTCTCCAGAAAAAAATATAAGGAAGCAAAATCTACTTAATTATAGAAATTTAGTAAAGCAAGAACTATGGAAGAAATAACTTATTTCCAATGAATTCCAATAAAGATTAATCCCAATGGCCAAACCTTAGTCCTGGTCCCTCACTTTCCTCCCTGGACAGCATGATCTTCACCACCTGCTCCACCACCTTCTCCACTCACCAAATGCCAATCCTTCAGCTCCATCTGATTGCCCAGCCACTGGGTCTGCCCTGCCAGCAGCATTGCCAGCATCTATGCAGGTGCCCAGGTCTCAGGCTCCTGGACGTTAGTGTCTCACTCCACCAGCTTCCACATTGACTGCAAGGGGTGGGGGTGCCCCACCTGGCAGCAAAGATGGCCAAGGTTCTAGTGTGAATGGCTGCATCTAGAGTAAGGAGGCCATGCAAGATCTCAGTGATTGCTTGGCCTCCTACCTGGAGAGAGTGAGCCTCCTAGAGTCTGATAATTGGAGGTTGGAGGGCAAAATCCAGGAATATCTGGAGAAGGGCCCTCAGGTCATAGACCATGAGCATTACTTCAAGATTTTAAAACAGCTCCAGGCTAGATCTTCTCAATTTCTGTGGAAAATGCCCACATCATCCTGTAGATTGACAATAGTTGTCTTGCTGCTGACAACTTCAGAGTCTAGTATGAGAGCTGGCTATGTGCCAATTTGCGGAGAACCAAAGGTCATTGATGATAGCAAAATCACTAGGCTGCTGCTGGAGATGGAAATCGAGGACCTCAAGGAGGAGCTGCTGTTCATGAAGAACCATGAGGAGGAAATCAAAGACCTTCAAGCCCAGGTTGGCAGCTGTGATTGCCATGGAGGTGGATGCTCCGAATCTCAGGACCTCAGCAAGATCATGACATCTGGGCCCAGTATGATGGGCTGGCTCAGAAGACTGGAAAGGAGCTGGACAAGTACAGTTTACAGTTACCAGCAGATCAAGGAGAACAGTGGTTACTTGCAGTCCCCTAAGATCGGAGCTGACATGACAAAACAGCCGAGACGCTCAGCCCAGTCCTTGGAGATCAACCTGGACTCTGTGGGAAATCTGAAGCCAGATTACAGAACATCTGAGGGATATGGAAACCCACTATTCCAGGCAGGTGGAACAGCTCAAGGGGGTCTTGCTGTACCTGGAATCAGAGCTGGCACAGACTTGGGCAGAGGGGCAGCAGGAGGCCCAGAACAATGAGGCCCTGCTGTGATCATCAAGGTCAAGCTGGAAGCTGAGATTGCCACCTGCTAGAAGATCCAGAGGACTTCAGTCTCCGTGATGCTCTGGACAGCAGCAACTTCATGCAAATACCCGAAACACCACCATCTGCAGGATCTAGGGTGGCAAAATGGTGTCCGAAACCTATGATACCAAAAGTGTTTAGATGCTGAGGCAGCAGGAACAGGAGATCCTTGGAGAACAGGGGACCAATAAAAGTTCAGAGGTCATTAGACTTAAAGAAAAGAAAAAAGACTAATAACTGTCTGACTACCAGACAGTTCTTTTGGTAAGTTTCATCATATATTTAAGTGTGAGATAATTCCATTTCAATTGAAGTTCTTCCCAGTTCCTTTTGAAACCAAGGCATAACCTTTGTAACAAAACATTAACAGAATTAAAACCACAGACCAATTCTACCTAAACTCTAAAACTCAAGCCTTAATAGGAACCATTATTTCAATTTCAAGATTCAATAAACCATGATCCCACTATTTTCTCTGCTACAGTTTAAGAGATTGACAAATAACTAACCCATGCCCCTTTTGACTGAATCGGTTTCACATTCTGAGATCTTCTGACACTTGCAACGTTCTACTTCCATTTACCAAGTGCAAGATTCATTTGACAGCAAATAACTTCTTATCTCATGTAATGGCAAAGTCCAAGGATATTGTGATTGCAAGAATGGCTGGGTCCAAGGGTGCAAGATTGGGCCATGCCCATATGAACTCAGCCCCCATCCCCTCCCTAAACTACATTGTCTGGCATGAACTGCACACACCCAGGACAGGCCTATCTTTTGCACAGGTGCTGACTATTTGCTATACTCAGCAATGACTTTAAATACACACCTTTGTCTAATTACCAAAAATTTTGCAGACCAATAAAACAGAGGAACAGGATGGAGAGGGAAGAGAGGGCCTGGGGAAGTACTGAGAAATGAAATCTATTATGCTATATTCATGTATGGATATACCACAAAGAATCCAATCGTGTATGTGTATATGTGTGTGTGTGTGTGTGTGTGTGTGTGCTTGTGTATTTGTGTGTGTGTATAATATGATGCACCAGTTAAAATGATAATAGATCAGTAGAATACAGTAAGTGTACACGGGGAGGGAGGAGGCAAGGAACATGAATGGTATGGAATGAGATGGATCAAATTATTTTGTGTGTATGTATAAATATGGTATAATCTCACCATTAGTTGTAACTATAATGCATCACAGAGCAACCCCCATACAGGCATGCCCCAGTTTTAGGTCTCAGCCTGATTCTACCCATCTTTCCTTTTGCTGTGCTCTGCGATTTGGCCTTAGTCTTAGGTTGTCTATATATTAACCAAAACGAGACTGACGAGTTTTTTCCTTCATGCCCGAAATCCAAAATGACAAACATTCTCTTTTCCTGAAAATACTATTTAAAAAACCCTACAGTTCCTTTCTGGCTCAACTTGGGTCTCACAACACTTGAATCATAAAGACTCAGGACTATGGAAAGCAACGCTCACTGAAAATTCAGGATGCTGTGACCCAAGTTGTGCTGACGGATGGAAGGTGAGTGCATCTTAACGTGTCAATAAGTATGGAAATCATTATCATCTTACATTACATTTGCGCCCTGCTTCACTGGCTAGGTTTTCTACAGTCAATGGGAGGATCAAATGAGGCATCATGCAAAGTGGTAGCTTTATGACAACTGTGAGCAGCTGTGAAGATTGCTCACAAGGCCAACTTCATACACACGCACCGTCTTGCCAGGTGTAACAGGGTTCACTTCATTTTGGAATTTGGAGCTTGCTTTAACTTTATTAATAGAGAGAGATATAATGCAGTCAGTTTCTCCTTGTGCAGATAATCAAATTTCTGCCAAGAGAACTTCATTTACCAAATTAAAATCTGTGAGGTTTGGTTTGGTATGGTTTTGAAAAACTTGTTTTTGTGTTTTAAACTGTTAAGTCAGACAATGTTTTGCAATTGAAACAACATTCTTTGGATCAATTTTGAGATATATATGGGGGAGCAATGCTTAGGACTCTACAGTGATATTACTCTATTTTTAGAGTAATATCATCAAGTGCTGTTCTAGTAGATTCAGAAATGCTAAAACTGGATGCTCCCATATTAAGGAGCCCCTTGCTAGATAGTATGGTTTTGAATGAATTGCAAGGGATGAAGTCAAGGGATGCTGACTTCAAACTTTGTAAAAGAAGGCCCTTTTCATCTCACACCTAGGGATCTATGATCCATTAGAATTCCAAGTTCCAGGTCTGTAGTAGTGACCTCATATCCCCAGGGAGGAAAACCTTCAGGGTTAAATCAAGAAGGAAAGTCCCACTGCACAATCAACAATAAGCAAATGGCCGTGTGTGCGTGTGTGTGTGTGTGTGTGTGAAGGAAAGGCTTTCAGAGAGATTGAGAGATAATTTAACCAAAAATAAAGCCCAAAAATAAATGCTTGCCATTGTCATGCTATTAGGACACTTAAGTGCTCTTGATTTATCTTATCATTTTATCACTTGCCTTAATTGTGTAGGACGAATAAGTAGCTATCTAATCAAATTTTCAACTCTGGGAAACTAAAATGAAAAGGAGCCTTATTGTAGGGGAAGGAAGGCCTAATGCAATATAGCGATGTGTGACAAAGAGGGTTGGTTAGGTGATGCTTTTAACTGGCCCTACTCTTGCCTCTGGCCCCAGATGTGTGCTGAGTTTAGACAAGGAAAAACATTGTTAATGAACATAGCAGAAAGTGAAACCTCAACCTCTGTGTTTGCTGTGTTCCCATTAGCACTGAGTCCCTCTGCAAATGTGCCTCCTTCTCTTCCTCAGTGAAATGGGCAAAACGCTGTCTGTTTCCCCATCCACGCCTGAGGTTTGCCGCAAAACTGAAATAAGCTGATAAACAACACGATCAAAATTGCAGGGGCCAAGGCACGAGGCAGGTTTACATCACATGCTTTTTTACTAATACATGGAAGATACCTGGTTTATCAATACAGAAGAAAGACTGCAGGGGCATATTCTAGGAAATATGCATCAGGAGTTTGAGAATATTGAGCAAAGAAATATTTTCCTTCATATTGGACATGTTAAAGAACTACATAACATCCCAGTGACTTTCCATCAAAGGCTCCTGCAGAAATGGCAAAATCTGTGTGACATAAGTCAATTACAATTGATCACTGGGATCAGGTTAACTCCTGAACTCAGCACATTCTGGGTGGTCAAGCACCCTGGGCCTGCTACAGAGTTTCCTGGAACTCCTAGTGTACAGTCTCTGCCTGAATCGATTCCACCTCTGCCTACTCTCCACAGAGGACAACATTAACATTGTCACTGGGTGTGCTGCCATCCCTAAAGCACTTTCCAGAACCTTCCCATCATTTGATTCTCTCTGTTGCCTAGAGATCAGACAAGAGTACATTTAAAACAGGGAAAAGAGACTCAGAGAGAATATTTTGCCCTTGATCATGCAGCTTGTCTCAGAGCCAGATTTGGATTTCTGGCGTTCTTTTAGCCTCTAAGAAGGCCACGGTACTTGGTGTATTTCCCAGAGACAGGTCTTGCCACAGCTATCTTCTTATGATTGTTTTATATTAATGCATGAGAGAGCTATCCTCCTGAAAGCAAGGTCCCCAGCCACATTCACGTTTAGAGTGCCCCCTCCAGCACTCTTCAACAGTGCCTGGGAGATTTCTGGAACTCAATGGATATTTGGTTATTTTAACATTTTAAATGGTAAATACAGCATCTTATCGACCACATTGCCTTGTTAAATAATAGAATGAGAAAAAGCATCATTATTACCCTTAACGTTTGTTGAACTGAGACTTTCTAAGAAATCTTGGAAGCCAGTTTTCTGGGCAGTAAATTTCAAAACTTCATTCTCCCTGCTGTTATTTTTCCTTTCTTTTCCATCCCTCGGCTTCTTTCCTTTGGCGGTATTTTTCTGTTAACAGAAAAAAAAAAAAAAAAAAAAAAACCAGGCCATGAAGCAGTCTGCTGGTATTGAAGAAATGTCTCTGCTTTTAACATCTTGACTTTAGCACAGATTTTCTTTCTCTAAGCTGTCTCTTCCTGTTTCCCTGGGCTATCTTTGCCTAATTTTTATTATAGTAATTGTCTGGGTAAAAGAACATTCACTAGCTCTGCAAATATATCACACTAAATTTGCTTCTATTTATACAGGTCTCTTCCTCACGTTGGGTAGAGGCAGTTAGTTATGTCTACATATATATGTATGTATAATGATTATTTTTCCCTAGAAAACTCCCTGGCTTTCCATCTCTTCAATGGAGCTTTAAAACCTCCAGGCAGATTATATCAATGCTTCATCAGACTTCCATTGTCCAGGCAACAGACAATAAGCTGAATGGTTCCAAAAGAAAATCACTACCTGCTGATAGCCAGGGGAGATGTCACTTACCAGATGTCTGGCTTTCATTGTTGCTAACTTGTTTAATTTCTGCACCCAGCAATGAAAGTGCTTTGATCCTTCAAAGCAGAATGTGTTTTGTATCAATTGATTCCAAATGGCCTCTCTTTAGATTGAATTTTTATTTTATTTGGTTGAATGGTTTTGTTTCGTTTAAGCCTATATTTATGTGGAAAATCCAAATAATGCATTCCAATTTGCATTTCAAAAAAAAAGAATCTTCATGTTTATGAAATCACTTTTGAGTTGCAATTACAGTTATTTGTCTCTGGGATACACAACATGTAATTGGGTCAACACTGTTAATGAGGGACTAGTGTTATTGTTAATGAGCTACTAGTGATAGTTTCAATGTTTCATCCCCAGCAGGTGGTAAATAAAATATGTTAAGATAGATAATTATGTTAGTCTCAAATATCAACAGACCAAAGAAGTCATTAAAAACAAGCAACTAAGGGGTTAAAAGGCACAAACACATGAAGTGAACTCTACTTTTACCCAAAGGACATTAAGCTCCCCTTCATACAAACTATATTAAATATCTCAATGTCCACTTCTGTCAATTCACAGCTCATCAAAATGGCAAACTAAAAAAAAAAAAAAAACAAAATAAAACAAAGCAATTTAAGCAGATTGGTCACAGCTAGTTTGGGGACACCATTGAGTTTCTTCTCTAAACCTAAAGTTTCCTAAGTTCAAACTTCTTTATATGTGGGCAATAATAGACCTTGATATTTTGAACTTGAAATGCTTAACTTCATAGGGTAAACTCCAGATAGGTAACAACAAGAGCTTTATTTTTCAATCCTGAGAAAGCCACTGTGTGGAACCCTCAAAGGGATGAATAGACCACCTGCTTCCAGTCTTCAAGCCGCTTATAAAATCATAAGAGGGGCAAAGCATATGTGTGAAATAGTAGACAAGGTACCAGAACCAGACATGTAATAGATACGGTATGGAACTTAAAAGTAAGAAAATGTGGCAAGAGTAACTGGAAAAGTCTTTATAGAGAAGCAAATTTGCATCAGACGTGCTTTGGCTTGCAAGTACAGAGTGCCCGATGAACAGTGACTGTAATGGCGAAAACAGTCAGATCTAGCACAGGCCAAGCAGTGTGAACTTGGGAAATTCCAGGTCTGGAGCAGCAGTTAGTTCACTGGTGTCATCAAAGACCCAAAATACTCTGTTTTTCCTCTCTGCTGTCTTCACAGTAATATATGATACTTGGTAATGGGGTGATGCACCAAGCGATGCTTAGTGCCCTAATAATGCCTAATAATGCATGAGAAAAAAGAAAGTCCCTTTTCCTAGACCTTCTTAGAAAGAAGACAAATACCTTCACAATGGCCAATGGATCTCCTTTGGTGGCTCAGCGGCATAAGTCCTGTGCTCAAACTATAAAGTGCCACCAACGCAAAAACAGAAATCAGAGTCACTATGAAAGGCAGAGACCAGACATGGACAACTGAAATGCATCTGAAAGTCTGATTTGTAGTCAACAAAGTGAAATCAGGATGCTAATTATCACTTTCCACTGGCCAAATCAAGTCACAGGACCACACTTGATGTCAAGAGGGTCAGGGAATATTCTCTTCCCATTAGGAAGCAATGAATGTTCCATGATAAGTTATAGGAAAGGCAGAGAATAACTGGGAACAGTAATTCAAACTACCACCCACCATATCTTCAAGTGGAAAAGCAGAAACAAAATAGAAGATCTTATTGCCATTCTGTAATCACAGCCATCATCCATCTGTTCACAAGTAAGATGCTTCATGTCACATCACATCAAGAAACATCACAGAGTGGAGATATGGAGATAAGTTACCATAATGTTAAGTTGGTTAGAATGTTTTAGTATGGGGGAAAACCTAAAGCTAAACAGTGTTAATATCAGAATATTAGATCAAAAACATTTTAAGGTAATAATTATAGCTTGGGCTTATATGATATAATAGGGTCATGAAAGAGTAAAATGTTAGAAGTAAAGAATACCATAACATTTGGAAGAAATAGATGACAAATGAAAGGGGGGTACCATTTTATTCATCTGCAAAATGTGCACTAGCACCTGGGTGCTAGTGACTAAAATCATAACTAAGAGACAACCTGGGGTACTCACGTTGTACCCCAACATGAGGAAGGTGGTATTTTTATCAAAAAGAAGATAATTTTAAAATTATAAAAATATTTCTATGTAGCAATCAATCTTTGACCCCTAAGACATCAGAGAAGCAAATTAACATCTGCTTTATTTTCTGTTTTTTTTTTTTTTTTGCTTTCTAATGGTGACCATTGAGTTTCTCTGAAACATGTATGTAAAGTATCTCAAGGCACTAAAAATATTTACCAAAAACCAACTGACTGCCTTAACCAATCGCCAAATATACCAATCAGAATTCTCTCTCATCCAAATATATGTTGAATTCAATCATTGCTTTTCTATTCTCTCATATTACTCTATTGCCATTATTCACTTAGAAAAGAGAAGCTTATAAGCAAATTAAACAAGCTCCTATCTCTACCCTCTCCTCATTCCACACAAATCTCTACACAATAGCCAGAGTTATCCTCCAAAAACTGGAAGTCTATTCATGCTACTCTTCTACTCTCTCCTCATAACAATACAGTAGGTTCCACTAATCTCAGGACAGAGGACAATGACATTAACATGACTTATGAGGCACATGGCAGTTCTGTCCCCTACTTAGTTTTCTGTAGTCATCTCCTGCCATTCAGTTTCCAGAGCTCAACTATATTTTCTTGTGCTTCTGGGCCATTGGGTGACGATTCCCTTAAGTAGATGATTCTTTCCTCTTACCCATAATTTCCCCCTATTAAGAGTCTGTTCACATGAGCTTTTAGGTTTCTATTTCGATGTTGCCAGCACATAGAAAGCCTCTCATCACCACTCATTTTAAGATCAAAACAAGAACTCCTCTTGTTTTGCTGAGGTCATTTTGTTCTAGAAGAGTGGGCAGAGTTGACCCATGGCAATAGATGTGGAGATTCGTGCTATACAGCTTGGCAGTGGTCGGAAGCTACAGAGGAGGCGAGACGTCCAACTCATGGAGTGAGAGTGAAGCAAAATTGAATCCATGGTTAAGTGTCTGATGACAAAGGGGGAGGCCAGTACGGGGCCAACCCCCTCCAAAAAGTGATAACCTGAGGCAAACCACTCAAAGAAGAGGGATCGGTCAGCATACCACCATGAGCTAGGCAGAATATTAAGATGGAACAGATGAAAATCCTGGGACCAGCTGGATGACTAGGAGATCAAAGACACCTGGGAGCTGAGCATGGCATAGCTGTCTGCAACTGCAATCCTCTGAGGATTGTTGCCTGAAAGGTTTTGGCTCAAACTCCAGTGAAATGTTCTCCTATGATGCCACCAATCTCTTCTTTTCTTAAGTGTCCAGTGGAATGAGTCTCCCAGGGCAAGACAAAGCTTTGCCTGAAGAAAACTGTTCTCTGCTGTAGTACTCTCACAAAAACAAGCAAGCAAGCAAACTGCCCGCCTTAGTGTGCATGGACCTACCAGTTCCAAGGTTTGGCCTATATTATTTCAGTTAAAGCAATCAGATCCATGGCGTGGTGAATGCACCTATACTTAGCACTGGATATAAGCTTGTATTTGACCTCAGATTTGAAGAATCTTTGACCATGAGCTAGTTACTTAACTTTTCTGAGTCTTGGTTTTCTCATTCATAAAATGAACATAGTATCTGCTCAATATGCATGATATTTATGTGAAACATAGGAGCTTAGGCTGCTAAAACAAAACACCAAAGACTGGGTGAATTAAGCAGCATACATTATTTCTTACAGTTCTGATGATCGGGAAATCAAAAATCAAGGTGCTGGCAGATTTGGCTCCTGGTAACGACCCTTTTCCTGGCTTGCAGACATCTGCATTCTCACTGTGCCCATGGGAGGGGGTTCATTCCCCTACTAAACCAAAACTGGACTCCAGATGATTATCAGATTAGTTCTTAACAATATCTACACTGTTCTTCATTCCTCATGCCTAACATATTGCCTGGCATACAGTTGGCACTGAATAAAAATCTATGAGCATACAGATGTTTGAATTTCTACTGCCATTCACAGAATTTTATTTGTTACCTACTTTGGCCAAAATATTTCATGCTGATACTTCTGTGCCAGTGAATATCAGTTCCAGAGGTAAAGGTTTAGGAAATGCTGAGAAGCGATTAGTCCATCATTACATAGAACACGAGGATAAAAGTCCCAAACTTGACCATTAGCTTACCCTGGACCATTGTAAGAAATATTGAAAATTCTTTCACAGAAAACATGTATCCCTAGGAAACTATTAGTGCAATAAGTAGAATTGGGCAAATTAGCAAGGGGACTTTTCACACCCTTTCCTGTTAACATCTGTTCCTCATCTGTCTGTATTTTCACCCTTTGCTCTTTTCAGGATTCATTCACACCTGGAGATTCTTTGCCTTTGACATTTTTCTCTCATGTTATGAGGCACACTATTTTTTTGAAATTTGCCATCTTAACTAAAGTGTGTCTTTCAGTGGTATAATGCACATTTTTAATGTTGAGCAACCATCACTACCATCCATCTCTGTGACTCTTCATATCATAAAGTTGAAACTCTGTGCCTGTTAACAATAATTCCCCATTGTGCCCTCTCCTCAGCCCCTGGAAATAACTGTCCTATTTTCTGTCTCTGACTTTGACTCCTCTACGTGTCTCTTCTGAGTGGAGTCATGCAGTGCTGTCTTTTAATGACTGCTTGTTGCACTTAGTATAATGTCCTCAAAGTTCACCCACATGGTAGTGCACATCAGAACTTCCCTCCTTTGTCAGGCTGGATAATATTTCATGTATGTACACACCTCAATTGTTTCCCCTTCATCTGATGATGAGCGTTGAGCATGTCTTCATTTTAGTCACTGTGAATAATGCTGGTATGAACTTGGGTGTAAAAATATGTCCATGAGAGACCCTGCTTTCAATTATTTTGGGCACATGCTCAGAAGTGGAATACTTTGATTCTACAGTAATTCTAATTTTAATTTTTTAAGAACTGCCATGCTGTTTTACATAGCACCTATACCATTTTTCATTACAACCAACAATAGACAAGGTTTCTAATTTTTCTACATCCTCACCAACAATTACAATTTTTAAATTGTTGATAGCATTCTAATGGGTGTAAAGATGGTATCTCATGGCAGTTTTGATTTACACCCCCTTAATGAATAGTAATGTTGTGCTTCCTTTCATGTGCATATTGGCCACCTGTGTATCTTCTTTGGAGCAATATCTATGTTCTTTGCCCATTTTTTAATAGAGAGAAGGAGAAAGAATATGTGTGTGTGTGTGTGTGTGTGTGTGTGTGTGTGTGAGAGAGAGTGTGTGTGTGTAAGTGTGTGTGTGTGTGAGAGAGAGAGAGAGAAAGAGAGAATCAATTTTATTTATTTTTTTATCTGGCCTTTGCTTCCCTGACAGTTGTATATATGCTTCTGGGGTCTGAACCCACGTCCTCGCACATGCCAGGCAAGCACCTGCTGAGCCACTTCTCCAGCCACTCTTTGCTTATTTTTAATCAGGTTTTTATTATTATTATTGACTTGCATGAGTTCTGTATATATTCTAAACATTAGTCCATTATCAGATACAAGATTTGAAAATATTTTCTCCCATTCTGCAAGGTTGCATTTTTTACTCTGTTGATAGTGTTTTTAATGCATAATATTTTTTAAATTTTAATAAAATCAAACTTATTATTTATTTAGCCACCTTTACCTTTTGGGTCATATTCCATAAATTGTTTGCTAAATCCAATTTGATGAAGCTTTTGCCCTGTTTCCTTGTAAGAGTTTCATAGTTTAAGTCTTACATTTAGAAGTTTGATTCATTTTGAGTTAATCTTCATGTATGGGGTTAAGAGTCTACCATTCTTTTTAATAAATATCTTTATTTTTAATATTTTACAGTATCTTAATTTTAGTGTAAAACATGGGAGTACATCCATTTCATGGGAGGAAGTCCATTCATGCTCCTGGTGTCCATGTCCCTTACTTGTTTAGGCATGTTGGCCTACCTTCCAATGGACAGCAGCTTCATGGATGTCAGAGCATGGGTTAGGGATGCTCATTTGAGTGCAGAGTCCAGGCCAAACTGATCTAGAACTTAACACCCTACTACGGGCACCCCTTACCCAGTGACTAAGAGTGTGGAGGTGGATACTATCTCAGACTTTGAAGGCATTTTCCAACATCTCCCCATGGACCTGAGGCCTAGCGTGCCAGTGCAGCAGCTGGCTCTATAGGCACACTTTGCAGACTGCCCTCCCTGCCCCGTCTCACTCTTCCTTCTGTATGTTCTACATGTGCTCCTTTTACGTTCAAATGAACTATTTGCTTTTGAATCCTCAAATATGCGTTTGATTGGAACTCTTGTATTCTATTGGTAGTAATAGAAAATGGTGCAGATTGCTATGTATAAGAATATGGCAATTCTTAAAAAACGATGAATAGCATTATCATATGATCTCGCAATTCTACTCCTGGCCTTTTCCTATGACAAGGAAAAAGAAAAGGAATGAGGACTACGCTGTACAGAGCCCTCCCTGTGGTTGGTTGCTCCATGAAATCCTTATTTCCTCAACCTTCCTTTCCCTCCCATCAGGAGGCCCCTAGTGTCTTTAGACAACCAGCTAAGGCATTTTGAGAGCTAGAAATGCACACAAAATGACTAATTCTAATTCCTCAGACTTCTATTTGACCCAAATTTAATGTCCTCAAGTATGATGAGCTGTTTCCTTTGAATAGGAAGAATTAAAAGCTGGAGCCTCTTTTTGGTTTACTCATAGCTCCTGCTACAGCATGCTAATGACATAACTTCAAAACACTAGGATCTTCTACAATCAAGATCATAATTATAAAGTCAGGGGGTATGGAGGACATCATGTGCTGTCTCCAGGTCCATTCATCAAAGAGTCCAAAGGTTCCCCTTTAACAACACTAAAACTGTCACACCAAGCCTTTCTCTTATTCCATGAAAAATTAGAGGAACATGATCTTTACCTTGTAACTCATCTTCTTGGTCATTAGCCCTGTGACCACAAAGAGGGTAGGTACAAGGTCCATCTGTCAGAGGAAACTACTATGCACTCAAACTACTGTGTCCTCACTCATCCTAAATATTGAGTCACTCTAGTGGTTTTAGAATACCAATCTGCATGCTGGTGCTACTGTGGGATGAATTCTTCACCATCCAACAGGAGAACAAAATGATGGAAATGATGCACAGAGCTTTTCATGAGCTACCTGCATGCATTTTTTAAAGCTATTCTTTATCCTAATAGCATATTATTCCTCCTTTAGGATTATCAATATTTCTCAAATGTCTTATAGGAAATGATGATTAAAGTATTTTGCTTTCTGCTCTTTGATCAAGTATCACCTTTTAAATTTTTACTAATGTGTACAATCCAAGAGTTTAGAAACCAGTAGCCCATAGTAGTAGCTTAAAACAAAACTACAGAAAAGACAAAGTTTGACCATGATACTTTCTTTTCAGAGACTCTAGTTTTCAGACAACTCTGGATTTCCCTCTAGCTCCTTGCTGATCCTGCAGTTATCACCCTGAAGTATCGCCCCTACCCCTTTCCCAACTTCCCCTGGAAATTCAATTGATATCTGAAGCAGTATTTATTTTTATTAATAAGCTACTAAGTGTTGGGTGCTATGAAAAGAAATGAAATACTTCCCTAATTCCCAAGATGACCATAATTTATTGAAGGAAACAGGCTCCTATAAATAAACCATAGGAAAATGTTAGAAGTCTACCTGAGAAACAGAGAGTAATGAAGATAGAGAGGAAGGAAGCCCTCCACTGGGTGCTGGGAGTTGCACAGAAGAGGGCACTGATTCCTGAGTAAAATTCCCTGGAGAAAAAGGGAATCACATTCCAGCAGAAAATTACAGAAGATTCTATTTGTATCACTATTCTGTTTGTATCAAGCACATGTACATCTCCATACTAACTATATGACAGAGAATGTCACCCAAACTAAAGGTTATGAGGTATCCCCCAAATACTCACTTTGAAACAATGCAAGAATACTCAGAAGAAAAATGATCAGATTATGAGAGTTATAATCAGTGGACTAATCCACTGATATGGATTAACTGAATGGTAACTCTAGGCAGGTAGGGTGTGATGGGAGGAAGTAGGTCACTGAAGGGGGCATGCCTTTGGGACTTCTATTTTGTCCCTGGTGAAGAGAGCTCTCTTTGCTTCCTAGCTGTTCTTTCCTGAGCTACTTTCCTCTACCAAACCCTTCCACCACGATGGACTGCCTCACCTTGGGCCTAGAGCTATGGAATCAGCCAACATGAACTAAACCTCTCAAACCATGAGCCCACAAAAATGTTTCCTCCTCTACATTATTTTTGTAAGATATTTTGGTCACAATGACCAAAAAAAAAAAAAAAAAAAAGTAAGTAAGAAAAATCTACTTGGACAAAGATGGGTAGCAATTATTTGCATGCCAATAACTTAAGGTACATAAGGAACTGTTGATTAACTGCAATTGGCTGTGGTTGGCAAAGACAGTAGCATTCTAGTGACTATAGCCAGTTGGAAAAAGTCACCAACCCAATGAAGTATTACTCTCCCAGAAAGAACCAAAATTAGGGGCTCTTTTATGGGGCTTGGCCAAGTTTTAAGTCATAATTGTTAATAGCCAGGAAATAGTAAAAAAAAATAAAAGCATTAATCTGGCACCCTGTCCTGTCAGTTACTACCTATTCAGATGAAGGAATATAAATGTGCCTTGCTGTCTGTGTCATTCATTTGTTTCTTAGGTTCAGTCCCAGAGAATCGTGAAAGACATTGCTCTCGATCACATGTGCAGGGTCTAATAATCCAGTTAGTTCATCCTTTAAATGCCCTTTAATTGGATCCATGAAAGTCACTGCATTGCACAAAACCTCAGGAAAATATTTCTATTCTACAATTGGCTAACTTATGAAAAAAAGTGTTGAACTTCTTCCTTGATCAAAAGATGCAAATTAAAACAGAGAAAGCACATACCATATTGTAAAAAATTAAATTGTTAGCGTCAGCTGTATGAGGGTGCAGAGAAAGACTGTTCTATACTCCTGGAGATAGTGAATTGTTCCAGTGTTCCCAAGAGGCATTTTGGTAAAATGTATCAAAAGTCTCAGAAAATGCACATATCCTCTGACCTAGCAATTCTATTTGTTGAAATTTGTCCTAAGGAAATAAATGAATTGATTCTAAAACTGGAAATAATTTTAAAATACAGCAGTAGGGTATTGTACTCAAATATTATATAATTCATCCATAGTATGGAATGCAATGCAGTCTTTGAAAATGCAGGTGCTAGTATTTATTTGGTGGCAGGAAATGTTATTCATGATAAATATAGGTAAGAAAAATAGGGTAAGGAACAAATATGACTGTGATTTAATTTGGATAAATTATACACATTAAACACCCAATAATCATATGCACAGAGAAGATGTTTGAAGATATAAAAATCATAATATTAACAAAACTTATATTACTCTATGGTTATTGTTGATGATTTAATTTTTCAATTGAACTCTTTATTCTACACACTTGTATGATGAATGGTCATGGGAGACCCAGGCAGGCAGATAGCAGCTGAGATGAAGGCTGAAGTAGCACAGTAGATTATCCAGTGATTATGGCTTGGACAAACTGTCATTCCTCAGTGAGATTTGAAGAGTTGTTTTCTCTCTCAGGTCCTCACTTTCCTCATACGTAATATGAAGAGGGTTAACCAGATATTTTCTAACTCTATTCTGGACCATTTCAGACCCAGAAGATTTAGAATGAGTACATGGTAGTTGAATATCAAGAAACACTCAATGTTGAATTGTAGCTATTGTCAATAAAGTCAGAAGACTCATCAAAAAGATACCAGATATCACTAGACTTTCTCTCTTGATAGTCTAAGGAGAAGGTTTGAGGAGAGAAAAGGGGACGACCACAGGGATTATAGCATGTTTTAAATGTTCAGTTCCACACAGAACCATCTTTACAACACATACAATTGGTCTCAGGGAGAGAAAAAGGGCTGACTCCATGTACACTTGGAGCATTTGCAAATTAAAGAAAGTCAGCATCTTCATCATCTGACATAAGGAACTATTCCAAACTCTACCAAATAGTTGTAGAACCCTTCATAATTCTCCACTGCCATCCTGGCCTGGAGGAGCAGATCTACAATGAAAAAGAACTTCAAGAGGAATAAGCTAAGCCTTGCAGAAGAGAACTATTTAGAAGCATTTGTTCATTTCATAATGCCCAAGGGCAAATGAAGATGTTCTGCTGTACTTGCTTTTGAACTAACCAAGCAGCTCACCCTTTCCTCCGACTGTCTTCCTCTCCTATTTTAGAACTTAAATAGAACTTAAATTCCACCTATACCATGTACAGACAGCAGCCAACATATTTGTCTGCCATGAATTTGTCCAATTTCTTCTGTGTCTCATGAATTGAACATGTACGTGGCTCAGTTCTGCTTAAAGAATGTGCATCCCCGCATTCTCACTACCCCAGTCCATGCAGATATATTTCATCCTTTGGTCAGGGTTGAGGTAAGGCCTCACTTCCGGGAGGAAGCCCTTTAGACTCCTTGGTTTTCATTAGTGCTTCTCTTTTCTGGCATGTCTTTGTGTTCATGTGAATTTATCTTTAACCATATTCTCCCTTAACAATTCTGATATATTTAATATGCTTCCAGAATGGAAGCTTTTTAAATAAAACCTGATCTGAAGATTGTGTCTTATATATAGTTCTGTAGTCACTGATGTCTTTTGTAAATATTCTGTAAATCTCCTTTATGGGTGATTAAATGGAAGATAAATGCATACAAATTCACAGACTAGTAAGAAACCATATGTATACAAGGCATCAAGCTTTGGAGATCAATACCCTTCAACCTGCCTAAGCAATTCCCATTGCTGTTGGGGCACAATGACAATGCGTGCCCCTAAAGTGGAGTCTGGGTGTGGCCTCACTGTAGAAGCACAGGGTGTCTTGCAAGGCTATTCATAGAACACACAGTCAGAGATGGGCAGGATCCCACACTAGAAAATATGGGTGAACACACACACTTTAGGAAAGGGACATTGAACTTTTAGTACCTAAAAATTTGTCACATTGACTAGAATCTTCTTGATCCCATATGAAAATGCAGAAGCTGACCCAGTTGATAAGCTAACTTGACCCTTCCAGCATGGCAATTCAATTTCTGCTCAGAACTGGCTGTTTGTGTAGTCCCTTCACTGTGGCTGCTAACTGTAGCTGCAAGGGCAGTTGACCTTCTTCCATCCTGCTGATGGCCATCTGCTAGTGGACAGACATCAGGGGCTCTGGCCATACACCTCAGCGTCTGCTCATTAGCCCCTCTCCCAGCTGGCCAAGACCGAGAAGGGAGGACAGATATTTTTAACCTTGCTTGGTTTTCCAAGATGAGAAGCAAAGGATGATAGAGATATCACAAGGTACGTTTTGTGGGATTATTGTGGATGCAAACTAGAAACCTGCCTGGTAAAGAAGAGCTTGAACTCTGGCAGCTTGGGAACTCTGCGATAATACTGATAACAAACCTCCTTTTTTCAAAGTGGCCCTCATTAAAAATCAGCACATAGCTGAGTGCCGAGCATACCCTGCGTGCGTATGTATAGAGAGGAGGAAGAGATGGCAAAATGTTTTGTCTATATTGTCAAATTGTCCAATAAATGAAATTATTTTTGGAGAAAATCATGAAAATCACATTATAAGCAGAATATTTTCAGAAAAAAAGAACATACACAAAGAATATACTCCACAATTTAAAGCAATAATCTGTAGAGTAAAACTGTGGGTATTTTATGTCTATTATGTCTGTGCGTGGATTACTTTTGCTTTACTATAAGAATTCACGAATCAGAAAATCAGAATTATTTAGAAAAAATAACAAATTCTGTGAGTTGTCTGTCTTGCTACAGCTCTTTGCTATGTAACATCTACTTCATGATATTAGGACATCCAGAGCTCCTACAAACAGCAGCTGGACCTTCCTAGAACTTAACCACCTGAAAGAAACTCAAGACCTAGCCTCCGGCCAATCTATCTGGAAGTTAAATAGCAACACTTTTCATCTATTCCTCTCAGACACATCAGCATCTAGCCAGAATCCTGGGAGTTCAGACAAACAAAGGTATTGGAACATTGTTTCCACAATTTTCTAGTTGTCTAATCCAAGAAACAAAAGTGTATTTGCTTCTAAAATAGAGGGAAGAGAAGCAAAGGTCATGGGGGTGACTGACTTTCCTATTCCGTGAAAAAGAAAAAGGTGACACTGGGTGACATGTAACAGTAGGGCATTAGCAATGGCATAGGAGTATCCAATTGTAATTAACCTTTGGAGATCCCTGCCCTGTGGTGTTAGTAAGGCCAGCATCTTAGCTGGCTTTCAAAAATTGTGTTGGAAGGTGATATGCATTCAAACTAGAACCCACAATTACACCAGGTGCGCTTAAAATTATTAGCACCATCCATCTCCCTGGACATGGGCTAAGAATTTTGGCTAGGGTTGAGAAATCACTCTAATGCTGATACATGCAACTTGGCTGCAAACTATTTTGTTGGATAAAACAGAAATGTGGTAGCAGCCAAAGTCACTTGTACTGTTTAGCACTTCACAACTCAAAAATTGCTCTCCTTTACACCGCCCCATGATTTCTATGGCACTTGTGAGGTGCCTATTATTTATTCCCATTGTGTAGATATGGAACCCATGCCTCAGAGAATCTGACTTGCTCAGTGTTCAGTAGAGCTCTACTTCCAATCAACATGCCTCTGGCCTCCTCCTTCTTTTTGGATCAGCGGTTACTTACTGAAATCACTCAAAGAGCTCTGTAACGATGATGATATCCGAGCCCCTCCTCCCAGAAGATTCTGGTTTATTTGGGGCCTGGGAGTTATGTGTCGTAAGAGCTCCTCAACAGTATCAAATATGCAGCCAAGGCTACGAATCGACATGATGGATTAAAATGATCACCCCCTAGCGTGTGTGGCACACAGACTATGCTGTTCCATGATACCAGGAATCTTTCCCATCACGGTTGGATAAAGACTGCTACTTTCAGGCCCATGCTTTGTATCAGTTGAATAGGTGCTTGCCTACCTGGGGCGTAATTCCACAACCATGGATGGATGTGAGTAGGCGGAGAGAGAGAAAAATAGAAGATGAGTCAGAGGTTTCTAAGTTGGGTATTGGGGTAGGTTGTGATGATTTTAACTGAAACAAGTAAAGTAGTAGAAGTAACAAATTTGCAGAAATAGTGTTTAAAACATCCAGGTGTGAAACCTCTACGTTCAGCAAGTTCAAAGACCTGGATTGTTGCTGTTTCAGCTTCTACCTCCATCTGTGATCTAGTAATTTCTTTGCTCCAGATTAAGAGGAGCAAATATGATGAATATGAAAGTGCTTGGGGGGAAATGTATGGAAACATATGCAAATAAGAATCCTCATTACCATCCAGCCAAGATAAATGTATTATGCCATGATCACAGGAGCCTAGGAGCCTGTGCCAAAGTGCCTTAAGTCTAGCCTTTTCTCCTCTGGACCAGCAGCTGAGACAAGGAAAATAAAGGTACAGAGTGCAGGGCAGTCATCTTTCTTCTTTACCCAGAAAATTATTCTAAAAACATTTATAGGAACTGGAACTAAAGACAGGGAATCAGTATCTGCCTGCTGTGGCAGAGACAGACTTCCCCAGGGAGGGCAGAGAAAAGTGGGCAGGAGGTCAGAAATAACTTCAAACTCAGAAAAAACTTCACCCCTAGATTGGGTGAAGACATGAGATGAATTCATGAGCATAGGTTAGGGCTGGGACATGAACCAAAAACAAGTCAGGAAGTAAAGAGGAAATAGGAACTTAGATGGAGCAGAATTAGAGGAAAATTCACTAGCAGAACTCTGACTAAGGCTGCTAGTAAACTCAAAGAATAGTAAGTAGGGAGATTCTCTGCTGGGGCCAGAAGCAGCTTTCAGAAGGATTCGCTGCTCTCTCTCTGTAGCAAAGTGCTAGGAGATTCCTTGAGAAGCTCAGCTCAATCAGCACAGGGCCCATTTTCAGGGGGACGGAGGCTCTCCTTCACAATGGTCCAGGAGTTTCACTGAATGCAACAAATAACCTTTGGGAAGGGGAAACTCTGTGGGTCACTAAAGTCATAGCTGCTGAATTTATTTACTAATGTTGGGCAATAGCCCTGTAACTGGGGATTTTGGTCAAGACTGATGTCAATCAGGGTAATGACTTCAGACAGCTGATATAAGCCCAGCAAATTGCTTGTATGGGCAGGGGCTCACAACAGAATTGGTGACCTGAAGGAAAAAACTTAAAGCAAGGATCTTTTCCAATTTTTTAAGATTAGGAAAAATATTATCAATGGTTTATCCCTTAATCAAATATATCATATTTTAATAATTACAAAAGTATAATCAAATGCAAACCAATCTCAAGAACTTATTAACTAATTCCCAGCTCATAGCACCCAACCATGCAACCCTGATCCCCCAAAATGGTGCTTCCCTTTCCTGGGTGTGAAGACATTGGAACTGAGCTTGCAAAATGAAGAAATAGTGTCACAGTATCCCTGAGCATCCCTCTAGTTCATCTAAGTAATATAAATAAAGCCAGCAGAGTCTAAATGAAAGCAGTTATATTTTGCTCTGTTATTCAACCTGTAGGTGCTGAACACCTGGCCCTGTGTTGGAAGCAATGCTAAGTCTCACAAGAAAACAGTAGCAAAAAGAGCGAGCATTTGGGTGGTAGGGTAAAGAATCATATCTGAAAAGATAAGTCCTCCCCCAGCACCGCTCCATCTGCGGTTCCTTGAAGGACAGCTCCCACGGCACATATGCTGCTTCGACAACCCAAGTTCCGCACCAGAGTGCCACAGCTTGAGGACTGCGTGATTTCCCACTCACCCAGCATCTTCTCAGGAAAAAGAGAGCACGGGAGAAATGACCAGAAGACAGGTGACTTGTTGACCACTCTGTCAACTTGCTAAGATGTGTCTGATCAAATTGTTCTGGAGCAGGGAGGGCACCTCAAACCCCAAAATAGCAGCCTGCTACCACCGGGCACAATGACTGCCCTCTCTTCACCATCCTGGAGGATGAGTCTGAACTTCTGTGGCCAGTAATGCACCAGACACAGGGGTAGGTTACTTGCAATAAGAAAAAAAACAAGTTTGCATACTTTCTGTGTTCTCAGTAGAAAACATGGTGATGAAAGAGAAAAAGAATTAGAAATTAAAAAATCACTTCTAAGAAAATAACATGAGGGGCTGGAGTGGTGTCCTGGTGGTTACAGCACTTTCTTGGGATGTGCAAGGATGCAGGTTCAAACCCCAGCACCACATACACAACCAAGTGTTGGGGCAACAAAAGCCACATGAAAAACTAAAGAAAATTGATTCTCTCTCTCTCTCTCTCTTTCTCACTATCCCACTGTCCCTCTCTCTTAAAAAAAAAAGAAAATTAAAAAAAAAACATGCATTTCCAAGTACAGGTTGAAACCCTGTGTCTGAAATGCTTAGGTCTAGAGTAGGTCTAGAAGTATTTTGGATTTGGGATTTTCTTTTCTTTTCTTTCCTTTTTTTATAAGATTGTAGAATATTTATATGTGCATAATGAGTTATCTTAGGAAGGGGTCCCAAATCTAAACACAAAATTCGTTCATATTTCATATATACCTTATACTCATAGAATGAAGTTAATTTTGGGTAACTGTTTTAAGAATTTTGTGCAGGAAACAGTTTGTATAAATTAAACTTGAGATTAGGTGTGGAATTTCTACATCTGGTATCATGTCAACCCTCAGTTTCGGATTTTAAAATATCTTGGATTTCAAATTTTCAGATTAGAGATGCTCAACCTATATTACACAAGTACAAAGTCCTTTCTAAAGACCGTCCAACCTGGTAGCCCCTGGGCCTATGTGGTTATTTCAATTGGAATTAATTAAAATTAAATAGAATTTAGACTCTCATTCTTCAGTCACACTAGTGACATTTTTAGTGCTATGTTGCCACTGTGTTAGTTGTAAGATTTATGTCTTTCTTTTCTGTCAAAATTGAAAGATTGTGATGTATAACAGACTACCTCCATTTTTAGATCTCCCTCCCCCTTGAAGATAATAACTCCCTCCCCCTGTGTACACCCACCTCTTTCCAAGGACCCCTTCCAGTACCCACCCATCCTTATCTGGTGACCTTTGCTAACTCATTGTACCCCTTTCTGGTGACCCTCACCACACATGTTTACAGCTTTCATGTGACCCCCTCTCTCCCAGTAGCTGCCTACTTCCTCTTTGCACCTGCTTCCACCTTACTTTAGCCAACTGGGTAGAGTATGCACTGGGCTCCTCCAATCAGAGCAAAGGGCAGTATGGTGTCAAGTTGGAGTTCAAAACCCCTGATATCCTTGCTTGGTGTGCATTTTTTCTTTAGCCCTTCTCGGGAAGTAAATTCTCTGCCTTGCTCACCCACACCCGTGACCACGTGTTTGATTTCATTTATAACGTAGTGGCTACCAAATTGAACAATACAGACTCAGACTCCATCATCACAGAAAATTCTGTTGGATAGAGATGATCTAAAAAATAAATAGGCCACAACAAACAATAACAACAATGACATCACCTCCCATAACACTTTCTACTGAACAAAACGTTAACTTTTACTATTTGTTGGCTAACCTCCATCTGTTTACCTTTGGCACTTGCCCACCGCTCCCATTCAGCTCTAAGTATTCAAAGTTCACACAGCTTTAAAACATTAGAGCAACACTTCCTTAGTGTTGGGGAAGTGTCCAGATCAAGCCTTATGTTTGATGAAGACCCAGTTTATCTGCAGGCAGCTCCTCAAGCGAGGTCTTCACCGTCTCCTTCTTGTGAGCAGATCCCATCATCTGTTCTGTCTTCACTCCCACTGTGTAATTACCTCCCTCGGGTTTTTGGTGACTCAGCAAGATGACTTTTAAATGAGCTTTCACATTTAGCAATTTAGCCCACATGCAAACTGGAACTGGGACTGATTTTTAAAGTAAATATACCAAGACTTTGATATCTAAATTAACATTTTTATTCAAATACTCATTCTAGCAGGTAGCATTCTTCCACATATATAGCCATTGCTCAAATCACTGCTAGAGCATTTCTTAGGAAATTGGCTTTAAGACACCCAAATGTGTAAAATATTAAATTTTCTCTAAGAAGTGCTGAGGATGCCTTCCTACTCTCGGCTCTTTTGGGTGTTTCCTTGAAAACTAAGAGGACAAGGACTTAAGTCTTTATAATGTAAAATCACAAGCCCTCTGCACCTCGAACTGTAAACAGGAACCTCCAAACTTTACACTGGAGTCTCCCAAGGCATGGGTGAGACACTCAAAAGGTGTAATTATTTACATCTCCATAAAGAAAGACATTGCCATTGTTCTTCCTCCTACTTTACTGTGTAAAAGTGTGTGCAGTTCTGTCCAGACTTAGCCACTTGCATGCCCCTGTATATATATGCATATCTGATACAGCTTACACAAGAAGTGATTTCTCTCTTGTCTGTGTGGTTTCAAATGGGTCTTCTATGGGCAAGGTTGTATTATTTCCCCAACTCTTGCAACACATGCATTTAAATGCTTTAACCTATATATTCACAATAAAAGTTGATTCTTCAAACTCTTTCCAGAAGTTATCTGCAATTTGAGTGGTCAGCATAATCATACAAGATTGTAGAGTTTAGGTTTAAAAATAAGGTATCTTTGGGCTGGAGCAGTGGCTCAGCAGTTGCAGCGTTTGCCTGGCATGCACAAGTGCCCAGGTTCAAACCCCAGCACTACATACTAAGTGTCAAAGCAATGAAAACCAGATGGAAAAATAAATAAGAGTGATTCTCTCTCTCTCTTTCTCTCCCTCTCTCTTTAAAAAGAAAAATAAGGTATCTAATGAAGAAGCCAATTTACTTTAAGAAGATGTATAAAAATAAGATACAATTCATTAGTGCTTATAGAAAAGAATCTGTTGATATCTTTTAAATATATGTATATATTATTAACCAGGTATAGGCATCAAGTAATGGGACTATTCCCTCATTTTTTAAAGAAATGAATCTGAGTCCCCATCCCCTTCAAATAAATATTATTGCATATTAAATTGTGAGTCATTCAAAAAATAGATTTTTCCTACAAGCAGTACATGATATTGTCCCTTATTTTCATACATGTCCTTAAAGTAAACGGGTTTCTTCATTGTAGATAAGATATTCCTGTAATAATTTACAGATACCTGAGACTCAAAGGGCACACAGTAAGATTCAATGAAGTCCAAAGAATAGAAAACACTAATTTTGTACCTGTTTCCTCATATCCTGAGAACCCATCCTTGGCTGTGTACAGATAACAAAATTAGATACATTATTTGCTGAACAGATTCACAGTCCAAATTTGAGTAATAACCTAGATGCAAACATAAAGAAAGGAAAGGAAGCCCTCAGGAGAAAGAGTTGACAAAACTAACCATTGCCAGTGCCATCTCTTTCTGGATACAAGCTCAAAGGGTTAATGCCATTTGCACAGCCTCTAAGGTAGATAGCCCAGTGAAGGCATCAAGCTTTCCTAAGTGCTGCCTGTTGGATATAGCTAGAAAGTTCTCTCCAAGTAACACATTGCCATTGGCCCTGTCTCATCACCATAAAGGTACTGGACATGAGCCCACCCTGGTGGAACAACAGCCCACACCTCACCAAGAGCTAGGAAACCCAGGTACTCCAGACAGGTTCTTCACAAATGAGCAGGATGACCTGAGTAAAGCCAAGGTGCCTGTGAATCTAAATAATGAAGGGAATTTATGGTCTCCCAATCCTTCCAACTCAACATTACCTCACCCTACCATAAGATCCAAGCTTGGTTCCTTCAGGACAGTATTTCCCTAATTTGAAAGCTCATAAGAATCATGGGAGGACATTGGTCTTCAAGGGAAGAGCAAAGAGCACAATTTTTCACTGGAAACTCAAATGACATTGTGGTAAGACAATGAAGGGTTACAAACCATACCAGCTTCCATTCTGCTGCCTAGCTTTGATCTGATTTCAGGATGAGAAGTGGAAAGCTGTGTCCATATTCCCACTTCTCAAAAATGCCCAGATACTGCCATTTTTGCCATCTTAAGAGCAAAGCCATTTTTCTCATTGTTATTCTTCCAGTAAAATAGTGAATCTCTAAATTTGTCCAGAGATGCAATAGATCTATTTTCACTTTAAATGCAGAACTGTCTACAAGCATTCAGAATGTGTTGGGCTCTTATGCAAAATGTATAAATGCTTATTTGTTTCCTCCAAAAGAAAGAGATGAGGAGGAGAGGAAATAGTTCTCAAATTTGACTGTGAGATGACCTTTGTTACCCGTGAACACACGGAAGCCATAACAGTGAAATAGAGTACCATCAAGTGGCATATGGATGTACCCTCCCCTGATGCTAAGGATGACCCAATTGGGCCTGACTCCCTCAGGGAGGCCTGCCGGGACCTTTGAAACACAGGCAAAGACAGGGAACACCAACTCAGCTCTAGGTGTCTTCTGTGGGAGGGGCCAGTGAATGGTGCCCAATAGGTTGTTCAGTTGAGTCAGGCCAACTTGGGCTCAAACTCAGCCAAAAGCTGCAGCCAGGAGGACCTAGATGAAGACTGTAGGTCAATAGGATTCTCCAGACTGTAGCAATAATAGATATTACGGCACAATAGCAGACACTGAGGGCCTTTTGTAATTGAAATACACAGATACATACACACACACACACACACTTTCCTTTCTGATACCTAGGTTGATGTACCCATTGTACCCTTTAAGGTTTTAAGTAGGTATTGAAAGAAGAAAAACGTAACGGAAATCTGGCTCTTATATAGGGAGAAAATGTTGACATGTCTCCATAAGAGATTTAAAAAAAAAAAAAGGAATGAAATCTCCAGACTCCCCAAACTTCAAAGGATACAAATAGCCTTATTAGGACTCCTATGCGTGCAAGAGATCCAAATTGAATGGACACCTGAAATAAAACCACTCTCTGATCTACTGCTTCCTCCTCACCTTCTCATGATTGGAGGGATAGTTGGATCACATATTCAGACTGAACAGTACATAAATAAATAAATGGCCAGGAGACAGTTGGAGGGGCAGCAGGAACCATGACACTGACTTGCACGCAGAAGCTGGCGGAAGCTGAAGGAGGCCATCTTAGCAGAGCAGAGCGGAAGCCGCTGATCCCTGAGTCCTTTCGGGGTTCTGCCCAGGATGGTGAGAGCGGGCCCCACAGTAACCTGACAGCAGTGAAGGAAGCAGGGTTTTTCAGGGAGGCGCTGGCTGATTGAGCCACAGGGGGATGGCACTTTTGCTGATGCATTGAGTATTTCTATGGAAACACTTTGATCCTTTTGCTTGTGTAATAAGTCTCTTCTTTAAGTGGTAAGTGGTTCACTTTGGCAAAGTTTTAAGGAGAAAAATCAACACCTGTGTTCCATAGAAAAGGAGGAAATTGGTCAAAAGCTAATGTGCATATTTTGCCTTCTTAAAGTGGCAGAGACTGTGCAGAGGGAGGGATCCATTCTCTGATTAAAAACCCCTCTTTGGGTCCCAGAGTAGAAACAGAATAGCCGGAACAATGCAAACCCAGCAGGCTCACTTAACTTGGGAACAAAATTCAAAACCAGGTATTAAGAGCATGAAGTGCAAAACTGTCCTGGGAAGCAGGACTGGTAAGAGCTGGACAGCATGTTCAATCACTCAGCCAGCTTCAGTTGAGGGAAAGACTCCAGCCAAAGAAACACAAAAGGAGTCCACTCATAAGGAGAATCAGGCCGGTGCCCACAGAGCACACCCAGGTACCCAGCAGATGGGCCCAGCAGGCAGTGCCATGCACATTGTGGGGTTTGTTTTGTTTTGTTTGTGCAGTCTGGTGGAGAGCTGGCTATTGAACTTGGCATTTGAAGACATCGGTACAGCTGGATATAGCCAGGTAAGAACAAATAGAGGACTTTTCCAGCATGGAGTCTTATTACTTGATGACAATTCACTGAAGCCCTACTCTAGTTATTTCCAAGGTCAAATTTGATTGAAAGCTATTCCAGTGGAGTCTGGCCACTACTACTACCAAGAAGAAAAAAAGAATTTACTTCTCACAAGGAAACCATGACTCATTGTTCCATTTTATCCTATATAATCACCAGTATCCTTATAAATAAGTAAAAGTTATGAGATTTAAGACATAGGATTGTTAAAAATCTAATATTCTAAATTGTCAGTTACTGAAGATAAAAACAATAAGATCATAAAGGAGTATTGGTGACCAAAAGAATTTCTATGCAACGACAGTGCTGGGTGGCTAATCAGGAGCCACTGTTATATCCAAATCCAGTTCTCAGACCATTACAATAACCCCTAATGAGAAATTCTACCACTGAATCAATGATATTTGTAATATATAAGAGGTAGCCTACAAGTGGATGATGTCAAATCACTTTGTAACCTGCCCGAGCTTGGAGCTTATCACTTTATTTCTAACCTTGCTCTTTCCGCAGGCTCCTTCAACCACTTTACAAAATATTTCTGGGGCTTTGTATTCCCGGCTTCAACTTGAATGCAAATTCCTTCCTGAGGGATTACAAGAAGAGACCTGGCTTCTTGGAGATCTCATCATGTTGCAGACTTAGATTAGGTGATACAACAGTGGGGCATCTCAGGACTAGAGACTGTCTCATCATACCACAGAGAAAAGAGGAGCAATGTGTTCAGTCTTCAAACCTCTGCCAAGTCTCTTTATAAAACATGTCTCTAAAAGAGACATTTCAAAAACTGTTCAAGCTCAGTGATTGTTTTAAAAGCCCGATAAAAAGTGGGCAAAAAGGATTTAAAAATGATCTTTAGCTAAAAATACACAAATGGCAAATAAAAACATGAAAAGATGCTCAATATCATTAGTAATTAAATACAAATTAAAACCACAACATACCACCATATCTTTATTAGAATAGCTAAAATTTTTGAAAAAAAAATTAAATACCAAATGATGGTAATTACGTGGCATATCCAGAACTCTCGTACATTGCTGGTGGGATTGCAAAATGGAAAGTTTCTTAGAAACTTAAACATACATTTACCATATGACTCAGTGATCTCACACTTAAGTATCTACCTAAGAGTAATAAAAGTTTATGCTCCCAAAAAACTGCATACAAATGTTTATGGTAGCTTTATTTATAATTGCCAAAAGCTGAAACAACCAAAATCCCCAAATTCATGTATAGATAAAGGGTGGTACATCCATACAATGGAATTCAGCTCAGCAAAGAAAAGGAAAGGAAAGCAGCTTTGCAAATACATTATGTAAGTGAAATAAGCTACAAAAGGCTACATTCTGTATGATTCCATTTACAAGATCACCTGGAAAAAACTAAATTATAGGAATAGAAAACGGTCCCTGGTCCCCAGGGGGATAAGACATACAAATAGTTAAGTACCAAAGGGCTGTCTGAGGGGCTGTTTTGCTCTGTCTTGGTTATGGAAGTAGTGGCCCAACTGCGTGTTTGTCAAAATTCAAGCAAATGCGCTCCATAAAGTTAATTTGACTATTTGTGAAAAGAGGATAATGAAACTAGGCTTAAAAAGTTATTAAAACAATTGATAAAAGTCAAAATGAATATACAATTGTCAATTAAAAACTTAAATCAGGCCACATTTTATTCCATACGAGCAGTGGTCCAGTGGTTCATTTCCTTTTTTAAGGCTCTACCTTCAAGAATCTTTGCCCAAACTATTGAAACCTCAGGGAAGAAGCGGCACCAATCCTCAAGAAATCCCAGCAATCTCTATGTTCTAGACGCAGTGAGAAATGGCAGAATTTCCCCAGCGGGTTCTAGAGTGTCCTGCCTCAATCTGTTGGAACTGGCCAAATTCTTCTCTGATTTTCAGTCATTGAAGACCTACATGCATCAGAGCTTATCAAGAGCCTCAGATCACTTATTATGAGTCATTTACAAAAGTTTTAAAAATATTCTTCCATTGAAGTAACAGAAGAAATGAGATTATCCTGTGGCTCTTATGACTTATGTTCAAATTAGTGTAGCAAGAAAATAAAGAGTGTAAGGTCCTCAAAGACCCAAACTTTTGGTGGAAATGAATTCCAACCCAAATGCAATGAAAAATCACAACACAGTGTTTTTTAAGTCTGTAATAATGCAATAAGAAATACAAACAAGCAAATAAACACCCTAAGATGTACTTCATGGGGAAAAGCTAAGCCAGGCATGGTGGCATTTGCCTATAATTCCAGCAACTCCAGAGGCTGAGGCAGGAGGATCACAAGTTTGAAGGCAGCCCTGGCAACTTAGTTGGACTCTATCTAAAAAAAAAAATTAAAAAAAAAAAAAAACCTTGGATGTGGGTCAGAGGTGAGTGCCCCAGGGTTCAACCACCAGTATAAAAAAAAAAAAAAAAAAACAACTAATAGTTTCCTCAGACTTCCTCTTTAGAATCTCAAAATATTTTTCATCTGGTTGAAATAACTCCCCCAGCATCTTCCATGCCCCCTAAATCTCAGCAAACATTGCCTGTGAAGATTCTACCCATTCTTCAAATGCAATTCAAAAGAAAGTTACACATCAAACCTGCAACAGCCTAGATGTGGAACTTGGCTTCCTGGTGTGGTTTTAGAACCCTTAGATCCAAATTCAGATACCCCTAATCTTATCATATGCAAACTCAAAAGAACTCAATTTACCCTACATCAGTAGCTCTCAAATTTAGCATATATCAGAATTGGGGATTGCTGGTAGATTTCAATCCCAGAGTTTCTAATGCAATAAATTTGAAGTGAGATCTGAAATTGTGAATTTCTAACCATCTTCCAGGAAATACCACCACTGGGTGTCCTGGGGACACTCTTTGAGAACTTCTGCCCTATATACTACAGAAGCCAAATGAACTACTCAGTGTAACACTGTTTTAAAAGGCATAAATTGCTAAAGGAATCTTTTCTTTTCTTTCTTTCTTTCTTTTTTTTTTTTCAATGTACTGAATCCCTTAAGAAGGCTTCTGTACCTCTCCAATTAGATTTTAGCAGATTTTTTTCTTTGGAAACATTTGAAATACTTTAAACTTTTCTGATGCAGTCGATAGTCCACCTAGGATTGAAGTCATTTTTGTTCTATTTTCATTACACCAGCAACACTTCACTGAGATCTTTCAACCCCCTGCAGTGCCCAGCATACTACCCAGCACGGACTAGGTATTATGGGCAATGAACTATTGAGTTAAGTTGAACATCCTTTATTATAAGAATACCACTTTGCTTTCTGATGATTGTAATAAAAACACAGTAGGAACATATTACAAAGCATGGCAATATATTATTTTCCTGAATTGGGCATCTGAAGTACATTGAAACTGAAATAATACTGACTATTTGAACAAATTGTAAACACCAAACTCTGTAATGTACTTACATAAATGATAATTGCTAAGTACAGTGTTTATTAGTATACATTTTAAAAGTTGAGTACAAGAGGATTTTTTTTAGAGGGGTGGTGAAAGCCTCACATGTGCTCTACCATGGAGCTACAGCCCTAGCCCCAAGAGTGTTTCATGATCAATAATATAAATCTTCCATATACAATTTTTTTAAGAAAAAGAGTGTGAAAGAGAGAAAGAACCAATTTTTTTTTTATTTTTTCATCTGGCCTTTATTTCTCCAACACTTAGTTGTGTATGTGGTGCTGGGGATCGAACCTGGGTCCTTGTGCATGCCAGGCAAGTGCTCCAACCACTGAGCCACACTTCAGCCCCTCCACATACAATCTTGATCCCTTGAATAAATCTGTTTCAGCTGCATTGTTTCTTCCAGAAATGGGATCTGCTACAGGTACGAAAGCAGTTTCTTTGCATCTATACTAAAACAGTCAAATTCCTGCACAAATGCACAAGGTTTCTTCTGACTGTGGCAATGTGGGGACAAGTCTGCACAGTGTGAAGAAACCGTATGTGCCCATTCTTAGGAGATAATAGCATCCTGGTGTTAAGCTTCAAATGGTAACCAAGTATTAAGGTGCTTAATAAGTCAACGTTCTTTACATTTTAACAGCAAAGTCTCATTATTTAAGCATGAGAACTAAGAACTAAATTATAATTATATGAAAATGCAAGCATATTGATCTCATTGGATTTTATTTTAAGGAATGGAAAGACATTCCCAAGACCTGGAAAAGATTTCCTTGTTGACAGTTATTTAATTTGCACACATAAAAATCAAACCCTACCTGTAAGGACCAGAAAATTGAAAAGCCATATTCCGAAATAAACCTTTGCTAATTCATGATGCATTTATCAACATTTTTCTTTTGAGGTTAAAACACATCCTCATGAAAGGAAAACTCAAAATCTGTGATTGACTTATCACAGAAGACTTTTAGGTAGGTAAATTTTGGTTACTTGGTGCTATAAAATAAGCCATTTGAAATGGCTTAAAACAACGGCAGTGTTATCCATTTTGTGTGCAGTTAGGTAGGGCTCACCAGGGATGGCTTCTCTACCCCACTTTGCACAAGCTGGGGCAGCTCAAATCCAGGATGTTCATTCACATGCCTGGCAAGTTGGTCATTGGTGCTTGGAAGCTCAAACATGTTGGTTGGCCAGTGGCCTCAGTTTTCCATATGGACCTCTCTGCAGCCTGACGGCCAGGGCCAAGATGGAGGCGGTAAGCTCTGCCAATCCTGCTGAAGCATCCTGTTGGTTAAGTCATCACAGTCCTAGTCCAAACTAAAACACAAGAAAGGAAATGGGGACAAAGAGAAGATATGTGGGGCCATCTCTGATCTATTTCCACAGATTTTAACTAAGACCAGACATTAAAGTAAAGCAGAAGAACCTAATTGTGTTTAACTTTAAAACAAGACAATGCTTGACATCAGTCCTTTTCCAAGTACCGTCACCAGATGAATAGAATTGCCCAGAAAGTTGTCAGAAATGCAAATTCTCAAGTCCCACCTCAGATTTACTGACAAAGTCTATTTTACACTAAAGTTGAAGGGCTTTTCCCCCTGATCCTAAATGGAGCTAAACCAATTGAGAAGCTGAAAATGTGTTTAGTTGTGGTAAACAGCAATGTTTACTTACAGGAGAGAATAACAAGTGACGCTGAAGACCTGGATTTACTTGAAGTGATGCACAATGTTTACTTATAATTTAATATTCTAAAAATTCTTATTGGGGTTTCTACATAATGGATACGTATCTCTGTGATGGTTAATCTTCAGCAAATATGTTTTTAGGATCATGTTGTTTTTACTTATTATGTACTAACTGTCTTATTAAATTCCAATTAAATCCATATGTGGGAAAGTTAATTTAAAATGCTACTAGAAGATCTGATGACAAAATTCAATTACTGGCATGGAGCTCTAGTGTTATTTTAAGAAAATGGTAGCCTCCACTTTCTGTTATGAAAGGACAAAAAAAAAAGAAAACAAATTTACCCAGTCACCAAATATGATCTATAAATAACCTCATGTTGTATCTATGGTTATATCTACCTAAAGAAAGGAAAGGTAATAAAACTTACAACCAATTTGCAGAAAGATTATGCTCATTATAGTAATAATTTGTCATTAAAATTCATAGCAACATATTACTATTGACTTCTCTATCTACACACTACAGAGTATGCTCGATAAGAGGCGACAGAAAAACTACCAAAAAACTGATACAAGAGCCAAATGATACTCCAAACTTCGTACTAATTAACGGGAAACTTAAGAGCTCCGAACCCTGGTAACACCCCAGAAGCCCCATCAAGATCACAGTCCTGTCTGAGTCTGAATTTTAATGGCTATGGAAATATTTTGCTGTATAGATGGACCAAGAAAAAAATCCATGTAGGGTTAGGGTCCTCCTTTCCAGAGAAAGTGAAGTATTCAATGCATTTTAGAAATACAATTTTATTCAAAAAGCTTCAATTTTAAAAGAAACATTGATTCTTAAGAGGTAGGTCATTAATTATCTGGACAAACTTCCTGCCTCTCTTCCTGGTAGTGGTGGGTAAATTCATAGTTCATTTTATTTTTTTAATAAATAAAGCATCTCTAATGCTCTTTATATATTCCCTTAGGAAAGTGGAGTGGCCTCCTCCTTTCTAAGTGTGTAACACTGAACCAGAAAACAGCAAAAAAAGCTCACCCAGAGCCATGGCAAGGACCGCCCCCCGCAAAGGCATGCCTTGCTCAAAATGCTGGTGCAGGTTAGAGACAGATCTGCAAATAAAATGACTTCCGAGGGAAGATAACACATGAAATAGTGCCTTTAATTACCCAAAGAAAATAAAAGCAATGAGGCAAAAACTGCCCATGTTTCTTCATCTGTTCCAACAAACTTCTCTGCATTCATTCCAGCTTCCTCTCCATCCTCTCCTTGGAGGAAGAGCTCCTTCACCCCAGGTGATTCTGGGCAATGGCTTCCCTACTCTACTACAGGAAGTAGTGTAAAGAAGGACCTAGGGGGTTAGAGTCAGATGAGACACCCTGACAGGGCAGGCATCCCCAGAGAAGAGTCCCAGTTCATAAGAAGAGCCCCAGGAGAGGAGAAAGAAGCAGTGAACAGGAGAATGGGCTTCGGGGAATTCAGAAACACAGCAGCGCAGCTTAAAGAGCCTGAAGCCACCTGGGACCTGAAAACACATGGAGTCAACTTAGACAACTTAGACCTCAAGTCCACGCTCTGCAGCTCACGGCTATTACTGTTTCCCAGTCTCTCTAAAACCTCTGGTTCTGCTGGAAAATGGAGCCAACGATACCCTCCTTACTGATGTTATAAAAATTGCCTGGGATCGGTATGTGGAGTGCCTCATAGAGTACCTAATGAATAGTTGGATCCTTTATGTGCATTGTTTTATTTCACAGTATGTAGAGAGAAGCAAGATTACTGAGGAAAAAAGAAAACAAAAAAACAAAAAACACCTGCTTGTCCATGTGTAGCACTTGAACAAGTGAAGAGAAGTGACTGCAAATATGCAAATTAGCCTTAGCTCTTATTCCCCGAACATGAACATGTGAGGCCTCTTGGGACCCTGGTCACAAGTTATCAATTCCACACTGGAAAAAGGATGCACCTTCAGTTGTTTCTTTGACTTCAAGTTGCCTGCATTAATTTGCACTCAAAAGGTGGAGTATATCGAACCACAAACTGAAAACTAGGAGTTCTAGGACCAGTAAGGCAGCAGATTTCCCATTCCGCCTCTCGCATTCGCATTCAAGGCTACCCCGTCATGCCTCCTGCCTGCTCTCAAACCCCACTGGCATATGGTTTTTGTGTATAACACAATGTAGGGAGCAATAATGTAACAAGATTCTTAACCAGCAGCTGCCTAAGTGAGCATTATAATTTAGTTTCTTGGTGTATAAAACCAAGCACATGTCTTTTCCAGGTGGAGAGACTAAGGAAAGAAGAGAGGCAGAAAAAAGGAATGCAGAATAAGTAAAATAAATAAATAAAGCCGACCTTGGACTTTATTTTTGTAAGCTAGGGTCACTTCTCAGAGCTCAGTTCCACAGTTGTCTGGGGGGGACTCTGAGATGCTGGGGCATCATTTGCATAATCCCTCTGAACTTCTGGGGCAGGCCTGTGGAAGAGACTTTGGGGTTTAATCACATTCCCAATGTTCAGGCTGAAATTCCTCTTGGAAAGCCATGCTGGTTCCTGAAATCCTCAGAGATCACTTGGCAGGGGAACTCGCTCCAGCAAGCAACAGTCAGAGGTCCAGTGGCCCTCAGGAGGGACAAGGACTCTGTGGAGACATGAAGCTGAGTTCTGCTGATAGGCTTCTTCCTGTACTTCTTTAGGGAATGGAAAGATTTCAATTGAAAGAAAGGAGACATTTTCAGTGCTAAGACTCCTGATGCACAGGATGACTTGGGGACTCCTGGGTTTAGAGGAATCACAGCAGCTTTGGAACAGGAGGCTTGGTGGATGGCTGGGAGCCTCCCTCCCAGGCAAGGCACAGAAGCAGCTTTGTTTTTCCAAAGTGCATCCCACATGGCAGATCCCTCCTGACAAACCCACAGGAGCATTGGGTGGTTCCCAACTAAGCAGCAAGGACATCACCTGGGATTGGAGCAGTGGCTCGGTGATTTCAGTGCTTGCCCAGCATGTGCGAGTACAGGGGTTCAAACCCCAGCACCCATGTATGCAACTAAGTGTCAGAGCAATGAAAGAAAGCCATGTGAAAAACTCAATAAAAATTTATTCTCTGTCTCTCCCTCTCTCTCACTCTCACTGTCCTTATCTCAAAAAAACAAAAAAACAAAAACAAAAAAAACCCTAGCTTACCCAGATCTACTGAATCAGAAATTCTGGGGGTGGAGCACAGTGACCTGTCTATAATAAGCTGTCCAGTGACATGATGCTGTCCTTAGTCATCTCTCTGGGGGAAGATGCAGAGTGGACTGCTGTTTCTTGATGGGCATCACCTGCAGGGAGCTCCTCCTCACTTCCTAACAGTTGGTCCTTCGAAGCTCCACAGAAGGCTAGAACTTGCCTGTCCTGGCACATTCCCCTGTGTGGCTCGCAACTCCTCCCCCACCCCTCTTCCTCCTGGAGGAACACAAGCATTTTCCAGCCCTTACAAATTCAATGCCCTCCCCTCTCCCCAATCCTCTTTACACATTAGTCAAGTCCTCCCACAACCCTTCATTCCAGAGATCTTGCCAGCTTTTGTTTCAGCTACATGATGAATGTCAGTGACTTTTCTCTTCTGCCCAGTTTTCTGGATGAGCTCGCCACTTTGTGGGCTGAAGTGGGGAAAGAGAGCTCTGCCTAGTCTTTGGAGATGAATACAGTGAGCTGGGGGAATATATGTTGGGGCTCCCCATCTGAGCTTCAACTGATGTTTTCTTAATGTGTCTAAGATCAGTGTCCTCTCACTACTCAGAGGCTCCCAGAAAGGAACATAGCACTTAACATTTATTAAGGATTTAGGAACTAGAGTACCAGAATTCAAATTCCATTTTCCCCCCATATTAGGTGTCTGGTTTTTCATTAAGCAACGTAATACCCAACCCTGAGATTTAATTTCCTCATCTGTAAAATGATAATTAAAACACTCATGCCACAGGACTGTGGAGAGAATTTAGTGATGATACATGGACATGGGAAAATATGGAAAGTGTTTGGTCTGTGCTATGTGCCATGTCAGGGTCCACAACTAACAGCTCCCAGTAGACATTTCTACTGAATCACCATGAACGCTATACAGTCCTCCGATTTCTTGTGAAATGAGTCTGACCTTACTTACTATGAGAAAGCTAACTCACTTGACCTTGGCAGGCAGGGGCAGGGAATGTCATTGCCAAAGTTCTTTCCTCTGACCCAGTAATTCTCAACCTTGGCCTAACATGGGAACCTTTATATAGTACTGAGGCCTGCAAGCCACCCCTGGAGACACTGATCTAATCGTTTCTGGGGCTGTCTTAGTGTCGAGAGTTGAAATTACTCTAATGCCTAGCCTCGGCTGAGAACTCTTCCCCAAGACCTCCATGAGAGGGATTGAAGTGAGGCTGGGGTTTAGATTAGACTCAACTCACCACAGGAATACAGGATATTAGCAGATGTGTCTTGAGGGAGGAAAAAAAGCGGAATACGAAATACATTTTGGGAACTCTAAGTTAAACAACTATAAATAGCGGCCAGAGCGGTGGCTCAGCAGTTGTGGCGCTTGCCTAGCATGCGGGAGGACACTGGTTTGAACTCCAGCACCAAGTACACAACGAATTGTGCGAGCAATGAAAGCCACATGAAAAACTAAAGAAGATTGATTCTTTCTCTCTCTTTTACTGTTCCTCTCGCTCTTTAAAAAAAACAACAACTATAAATAATAAACAACTTTGTTTGCTAGGATGTACAGGAGTTTTAAATTCTGTTATGGACATTGAAATTGAAACTCCAGGAAGGAGATTGTGTACTACATTTCCTGAACTAGTTCACGCACAGACACTCTTCCAGGGTGGAATATCTTGGGAACTGGAAGAATGAGGAACTCATTTGGAAAATACTAAATTAATCACAATGCTGAAAGCATTGTAGGAAGTTGGAGGAACGCAGAGCAGAGGGCAGTTAGACAATTCTCCCATGGCTGAGCTTCCCACGGCAGGCAGTACAGCCAAGGATACTGCTGCCTGCTTAACTGAGAAGAAAGAGTGCACCCAAAAGAGACAGACACAGCATGTCCCTGTCCAAGGGGAGAACGACATCATGACACAGAGGAACCGCAATAACTCAGTATTAGGCTGATCTGGAAGCCCAAACAAGGCAGAACTTTTGTTGGAACTGGAGTTCTTGGTTTCCTAGTGTGACTCAGAACACCTACATGATGGTGTGGGCTGAAGGGTACTGTACTGTGTCTTCAGAAACCTGAGTGTAACTTCCAGAAAACTGCCTCAATTCTCCGATTTGCTTTTTTTTTTTTTAAGTAGTAAAGCTAAAATTGGGGCCAAAAATTCTGTATAGCACCTCATTTCCGTGATTCCACAGTATGTTTTCTACTTAATCTTATCTTACAACATGCTTCATCATTTTAAAAAAAATTTCACCCATATTGTCTCATTGAATCCACAGAACAATCCTATTTGGTGGTTAAGACAGGTTTGATTATTATACTTCTGTTTTCAAAGGGAAAAACTTATTCCTAAAGAATTGAATCAATCTGCTGATATTTTAGAAGTCAGTGGTAGCCCCAGGTTTAAGTATCAGTCTTGTTACCAGGGGCTGTTTCCACTGTATCTGTACCTGCTTGAGAAACAGAGCTTCAAAGAATCATCTTGGGAGGGAATCTGCTTTCCAAGGAAGGTATGCTCCCAATTGATGAGACACCCCCAGAGTGCACCCCTGCCTCTGTTGGCACTAACTCGTTGTCTCTATGAAAGGGTGGGAAGAGTGACAGCTGATTGGAAATTTGAGGAGCAGATAATGATCTCCTGGGCTTAGCCCCATCTGTGCCTGGCCATGAGCTTCTGCAGAGTCTGCAGATAGTTCGTAATCTCTCCTGTTCTGGCCATGTGGCCAGAGGAGCCCACAGTAAGAGGAGGAAAGTCAAGTTCAGAGGAGGGTCATAGGGTCCTTTTGTAGCTGCTGAGTCATGTCCTGCAGCAGAGGTATCACAATCAAACCTGTTCTTATCTCCGTCATACGTAATTCCTGAGTATATGGCTCTCTTACAATAGGTTCCAAACGTGGGTAGGGAAGTGGGGCATTATTTTTAGTCCTCTCCAGACCTTATAAATTTTGTAGCTAAATCAAACCTGAAGTTATTTGGTCTAAGCTGCTTCTTTTTAAAACTGAAGCATCTGAGTAACAGCCAAGTTTTATTACTTGTTGAATATCACACAGAACTGGTTAATGTATGAGCCACAGGGTGTCCTAACTTTCTGGGAAGAGTTCCTTTGGTCCACTGAAACTACCCAGGAGGGGGCCTGAGCTCAGGCTGGAGCATCATCACATAGGGGAGTCAGGACAAAATGAGGAAAAAAACTCTGGAAACTGATATCAAACAATGCAAAATAAAACAATGTAGGAATTGTAATGTAGTAATTGTGGGAGGAAGAGGAGCATTAAAATTTGTTGACCATTCATAACCATTAGTATGGCTTTTATTTCAAACTATGCTTGGAAATGCCATTCCGTTTTATTGCAATAAGGATCCCAATATCCAGTGCTTATAACAGGCATTTATTCCTTGCACATACTAGTTGTTTTTAGCCATAGATCATTTGCTATAGTTCTACCCAGCCCTACCCACCATGTCTTCTCTTTCTGGTACCCAGGTTGAAGAAGTAGTCCCCATGTGGGACATGAGATACTTATGGAACAGGAAAAAAGAAACAAGAGAATTATAGGAATCCATGATGCCTCTTATTATGGTTTAGATATGAGGTGTCCCCAAAAGCTAATGGATAACACAATGCAAGAAAGTTTAGAGTTGAAATGATTGAGTTGAGAGCTTTGACCTAATGAGTGCACGAATCCACTCTTAGGTTAACTGGGTGGCAATTGTAGGCAGCTAGAGTGTCAGGGGAGGAGATGGGTCACTGGGGGCACGTCTTTGGGGTATATAATTTGTCCCTGGTGAGCCAAGTTTGCTCTGCTGGTTGATTGTCATGTTCTGAGCTGCTTCCCTCCTCCATACTCTTTCACCATGATATTATGCCCCACCTAAGCTCCAGAACAGTAGAGTCGGCCATCTACAGACACAGACCTCTGAAACTGTGAGCCCAAAGTCAACTTTCCCTCCTCTATGTTGTTCTCGTCAAGGCTTTTGTTAGCAGTGATGAAAGAGCTGACTAATACACTTCTTAAAGCTTTAGTTTAGACAGGCATATGGAACCCCTGCTCACATCCTGTTGACCAGAGCTTGTCACATGCTAAGCAAGGTGGAGTGGGCATGTAAACTGCTCCCACAGAAGGTCTACAAGTCACATGACCACGGGGGTGAGGCTGGTTTGGTGGAAGTCGAGTTTGTGTCCCCCGGGAGATGAAGAATGAAACTGAGGGACACTGAGGCAAGCAGAGTACACAGACTTCATTTTAAGAAAAGAATAGAAAGCAAAGCATAGGGAAAAGAGCAGCCTTCCCCCAGAGTGGCAGAAGGGACAGAGCCGAAGAGGCTGTTAGGTTTGCCATTTTTGTAGGATGCTCTCCCTTCGATTGGTCATCCTCTCCCTTCCCCCAAACCTAGGACATGGGCATGGAAATTCTGGTTGGGTCCAGCCTTGGGTTTGTGTCTCAGGCATCAATAGAATGTGGCACCTTGCTTAGCAGAAGGGAGTGTCCACATTTGGAACCACCTTGCCAGACCCTTCTTACTGGCATTGGGGATGTCAAATTGATCTTAACAAGAACCAATTTTCCCTTGATTGGCTCGAACATTCCAACTACTCTGACTAGCTAACTTTTCTCCCCGTCTCAGGAAGGCCTGCATAATCCTTTGACAGTGGAAGAGAGAACAAATACTTGAGAACAAAAATACAATCTACATATATTACATATATATATAGCATAATAATTAATATATAATATAATATAATAATATATAATAATTTTAAAATAAAGTTCTACAGAAGACAAAACCTACTGCCTTTATCATATTCTAAAGAATCGTCCTCTAGATTGGGGGGAGTAGAGTCACACAGAAGAGTGCAGCCCTGTAAAATGTGCTCTGCATTGGAGACTCCTAAAAAGACATTCTCACCTTGTCACTAAGGCCTTTGAGGTCTTCAGGTTTTTCATACTGGCAGGAGAATTTGGGTGTGCAGGGGCCCAGAAAATACAAGCCAGGATAATTCAAAAGTCACTGATATTTGGACACTTAATTCCCCTTGCAATTTTTGTACCCAGCTCCATTCCCTTCCTGATTGCACTTCACTGAGATCAATATGAGGTTTGATTAGTATTCCCTGGGTACCAGGAGCTGAAGAGGAAAAGATTTTGCAAAGGAGCATGAGGTAGAAGCCAGCAAAACAAGGTGAGGTTGGTCCACAAAAGTGAATCATTCACTCAGGGACAAGACAGAGGCCTCTTACTTCTGGCTGAATTCCAAGCCTTGCAAAGGGACTGGGGGCAGCAAATCATGTGAGATTATTTACCTCCTTCTCCAATTACTAATTCTGTGGGAGCCTTACTCTATCTCTGAGATGCAAATTCAAGATTGGCCAGGAGAGGCCAGAGCTCAGGCAAATTAGAGACTGCAGCAGGCTGCTGCCATGAGATGAGTACATGAATTCATCTTTTCATTCCTTTGTATATTAAGGAATGATTGGGAGCCTGTTGGTTGCAGATATGCAGAGGTGACCAGGGGACCTCTCAAAATTATTATTAATGATGGTGATAATTTATAATTTCAAGCACTGCAAATGCTCAAAAGTGTTTGATGTTAAGTGGCGAGAGCTATAGACATAGAGACATTGTGGTCAAAAAGGTGCCAGGGCCCCTCTGAGATCTATCTATCCTTAGAGACATTGTTCATGTTCTTGAATTTGGAAGGTGGAGCCAAGCTTGGGAAGTGGTGTTTATGAGCTTATGGGTTTGGGAGATAGTGCTTAACTAAAGGACAATCAGGAAGAAAATGAACAGGAAAAGAAATCACAAATCTGTCTACACACTATTTTTCATTGCCCAAATATCTAAAAAGAAAAGAAAGTAGTTCTAAGGAGGAAAGAGCTTAGAGTTAAGAGCTTAAATTGTTAAAATAGACTTAAGGATTCAAAATTTGTCTTCATCATTCACTAGCTGTGTGACCTTGGAAAAATTATCTTACCTCAGTGAGCCTCAGTTTTCTCACCTAGACTCAGTGGGAGCCACACTGAGAAAACGAGGCCCTACTCCTCCAAATATATGTCTCAGTCTACTGGAATGTGGTCTAGGCATGTGATCTAGGTTTCTCCATCCAGATCCATTTTCATGGGCCCATGATTGGGAAGCAAGGAAACAAGCAAGTATGGGACTTCCATTTTATAGCCAGGGCTGGCGGCAGAGGCCACATGTGTCTGTGATTGGAAGTGGGGGCAGCAACCCCAAGGCCACTTTTCCCTAACACAGGAGCAGTGTGGTCCTGAGACCAGTAGCTCCTTTACTAGGCGGTTCTGTGGGAAGCTTCTAGTAGTTGTCACTGGAAAACAGCCTAGAATGGTCCCTCCTATCCTTCCAATGACTCCAGAAGCTAAAGAATGTATGTACCCTGGGCTTCAATCCTAGCTTTACTTCTCAAAAATTGTATGATCTCAGGAAAATTATCTACTTTCTCTACGTCTTAGTTTCCTTATCTATAAAAGTGGGGCAAATAGGGATCTATCTTAGAGGTATTGTGCAGTATGATGGAATTAATACATGCAAAGCATTTGGAATGCAGCCTGACACAGTCGACATATTAATGTTAGGTACGTTCGATTATTGCTGTTTGCTGCTGCTGTTATTATTAATAATAAAAACAGAATACTTCTTAATAATAACAGCATATGTCAAAACTAGCTAGAATTGATTCCTCCATTTACTGGTAAGATAACAGATTAACACAGAGAACACATGCTGTGTACTTGATGTTTCAGAAGTATTAATATGCATTTGGGTTTGTGCCTGAAAGGGCCAACAAACTCAACACACAGATGTATAGGAAATCACCAATGTTCTGATAGGTTTATATAATTTTAAAAGTAGATAAATTGATTAGGACAACTTTTCAAACATCATTAAGAGGGTCAGGGTATCCCAGGATGGAGAATATGAGAAACAACCAAACTGTGGTATGTTGGCCTGGAGTGTGTGTAGCTCAGTGACAGAGCATGTGCTTAGCACGCACCAGACTCTGGGTTTGATTCCCAGCACCACACACTATACATATATTTATGTATATCAACCAAATTGCTATATCCACATATGAATATACCACAATAAATCCCTCATATATATATATAATATAATCCCTCATATAGATACATATATATAATTATATGTGCTAATTAAAATAATAATAGCAATAATGGAAGGAAGATAAGTAAATTAGAACATGTGTAGGGGGGAAAGGAAAGGGAAGGTATTATTGAATGAGAATGATCAAATTATGTGCATGTTCAAATATGGCATAATGCATCCCACTATATATATCTATTCACCAATAAAAATGAAATATATATGTATATGCATGTGTGGGTGTGTATCACAGTGTATCCCACTGTGGTACAAGCATGAGAAACAACCTCACTGAAGGGGACGTGGGGGAAAGATGCTGACGTAAGCAACTATGAAAATGAGTAAAGACTAAGAGTAAAAGCAAAAGAAACCGTGTATGAACCGCGTGTTCTGCTGATAAAGTTTTTCCCACAGAGATGTGAATTAACAACCGTGACACCACCATAGATGTGTGCTGGAACTTACTAAGTACATGAAGGGTGGGTGGTGGCCAGGTTTCTCACTACTGGAGCAGGAGGTTACAGAGAAGCAAGTGGAGATGGCATGAACGGTCCATGTGGTAATGGACTGGAGTCCAAGACATCAGAATTAACTTGTTTTTAGCTCAATATAGATACAGAGGGTTAAACTGTAAATATTTGCCTATAGGTACATAACTTGAAATAGTACATATACATGTATCACTCTGCTCTGTCTGCTGAGAGAGCTGGAAAGAAACACCTCAGTGCCCCACCTATCTCCCAGGTCTTGGTTCCATTAGAAGGAATCAGGGACCCTTGGAGAAAAGGCTGATCACAGGACTGGTGAAATAGAGAAGCTGACCAGGAGAAGCTTGTAGTGCCAGAAAGGAAAGAAGCACAGAGTAGGGGCAGTGGGAGGGAGAGAGACAGGGCAAGAAAGGGAAGAAGAGAAGATTCACATTGATTGGATCCGCCAAGAGGAGCCAACTGCAAAGCCCCCAATGGCCAAAGCTGGGACAACTGGAAGAGCGAATGAAATGAAGTTGTATTGGATTGCAACCCAAAGTATATGATGAATACCCTGAGTCAATGCTGATCTAAATAGATGGTTTATAAATAATTGGGATGGAAGGGACAACTCCTTTGTGAAGAATTCCAATAAATTTATTAAACACTAAACTCAAGTGGATAGAACGTGATTCCCCACTCTTCCTCAAAGGTAAGCGGTAGGTAGTGATTTCCTTTTACAGAATACAGTACGGAAAACTACACTGGCCAGAAGATCAAAGTCCATATCAGCAATGGTAAGTGAAATTTATGGGGTGTGATATATATATTAGGGCCATACAGTGTGTTTTTAATTTATTAAGGAGTTGAGTTACTGTACAATCATAAATGCATATAAAGTAACAATATGATATGCATATATTCTTAAACCAGGATTAGCCCTACATTGCCCATACCCCAGTCTCTTAATTCTTCTATATTTTGCCCCTACAAACAATATAAATGCTTAAGTTGTGAATTTTCCAGAATTAAATGATTGCATAAGTATTATCTGGATTCTTGGAGGGAGGAAGAGTATGCTACATTGTTGATTGACTCCCTAGATCCCTCCCACACATAATCTAGGGAAGCCATAGATATGGAGCAGGGGGAGAGGGGAGGGGATAGGTGGGAGAGGAATGGGGTGTACTCTTGATATGAGGTGATGAGATATTGAGGGATGATATTGTTAAGCTAATTATACCGCTTCTGTGCTCCTCCTCCCTAAAATCCATAATCCCAGCCCAATCATGAGAAAATCATCAGACAATGGTCATTGAGGGATATTCCCTTCAAAATACCTGGCTAGCACTCCTCAAATTGCCAAGCACATCAAAACCAAGGAATGTCTGAGAAACAGTCACAGTCCAGCGGAGCCTAAGAAGACAGATAGCTGAACATGCTATTCTAGGTGGAATTCTGGTACAGAAAAAGGACCAGAATTAGGGGGAAACTAAGCAAATCTATGTTAAAATGAGCTTTGGTTAATGTTTTAAGTACAGGAAAAAATTTTCAAAGACAAAATAGACAATGGCAGCAGCCTATTGATACCAACATTTTAAAGACACAGACCCAGAAAAATCCTGCCAGACAAGAAGCTTTTTTAAGTACTATACCAGGGGCACAGAACCCTGTCTGGTGTTAGACCATGTTCTACCACAACTGAAAGTTGTGCTTTGGACTGGCAATAAGAATTAGAGAGTCTGTGCTGAACCAATTCTGCAGCACAAAAGTGGAAGTCCGCTTTAAAGGAGATCCAGGATTTTCTCCAACACATTTCATAATGAAATTAGTAGGCTCCTGAACAAGACCAGAGACTGAGAAAGATGCATACTGTAGTGCTGCCCAGTCCCAGATGCATATGACAAGAGACCATGCCAACTGGGAAAGGGAGCAGAAATGGAGACGAGCAGATGTTTTTTTTTCCTAAAATCACAGAAGGATAAGTGAGAGGCAGAATAAAAAGTTAGCAGCATTTCTAACGGTACCATTTTGGTAAATATTACACAGATCTCAAATGAAGCAACAATTTAGAAGAACATTAGAATTTACAAAAAGACTCTAGTCAAAATTTAAGGCAAAGTATAATATGACTAGAGGCAAACATAGAACAGTTATTCCAGAGTACACAAGGGTTGCTTCCTAAAACGTACTGTTCTTCTTGCTTTTAATCAGTTGTTTCTCAGGTCCAATTATATTTCCTTTCTCTTAGTATTCAAAAATAATTATACCTCATCGAATCTGCTCAGTGGGTACTGCAATATTATATATCTAAATATATATACATATCACATATATATCACATATATAAATGCATATGTATACACACATATATGGTAAATTATAATGAATATGATTTTTAAGGTTCTGAGTATTAATATAATGCATGGTCAGGTCATCCTAAGTGATCCTTAAGGAAACATGATAGTCAATATCTTATTTGATTTTCTAAGAACTCTTGAGAGGTAATAACACCAAGTATTGTAATGCTTTTTTTATAGATGAAGAAATAGGCCTAAACATATTGTGTCTTGCTCAAGGTCACCGTGTTGGGAACACTTGCAATATAGTTGGGCTAATAAAACACATCCAGGCATATAAAGCATCCCCCAAATAATTAGAAGCTTGTACTTTTCTCAGTCAAATTCCCAAGCTCAAAGATGTCCTCTGAACTAAAACAGAGGTCCATGAAAACAAATCATCCTTGTCTGCCTAAGAAATACAGTTGGTCCTTGTCGGGGGTGAAAAACAAACTTGCCTTCTTCAAGCTTGCAGATGAAGTAGAAATATTGGTGCAAGACTTTTACAGTTCATTAACTGTCATCCAGAGCAAGGAAGATTTGTAGCTTGCTTAAGGGACCATTAGACAGGGGTTTGACAAACCTGCAATGCATTTAACTCCTTAGCAGAAGGCCAAGTCAACAGACCAGGAGGCCACCAGCCCAAAAAGGGGAAATGAGGAAGTTGTCATTATCAGACTGCTTTGAGTCCTTGCATTTAAAAGAACTGAAAAATCTCTAGAATGCTGTATGTTTAGAATGATTTTCATTTTCTTTCTGGAGGCTTCCATTGGAAAATCAATATTCATAATCCACTTCTGGAAGACCTATGTTATCAGGATTAGATATATAAATTGAGTATTACAGCCATCAGCTGCACATTCCTAATTATTTAGATTTACAATCAGTATTTCATATAGTGAAAAGGAAAGCTGGACTAAAATTCTGTGGCAGAAGAAAACAATTAACACATTTATTCAATGACCAAAGGGTTCTTTTAGTTCTATACAATTATTTGGTATTCTGCCTGTGGTGAGTTTACTCCAAAACAAATTTTGAAAGAACTGATTGATTTGGACCAAATGTGTAACCCTGAAGGGCATAAGAAAATGTCTGGAACTTGACTTGGAGGTCAGTCAGCCAACCTGAAAAGAAATGGTGACTGGAAACTTTCCAATGAGCTTATCTTTTGGATTGTCCTGGATAACGTTCTAGGTAACAGAATCAATGATTTGGACCACTGCTCCCCCTCGATTGATAATATTTACTATTTATTTGGGTAAAATAAAATCTTCTGTGTCCACGTTAGTAATCAGTGCCTAATATTAACTAATATTAACTGTGTTAGATTTATTCAGAAGTAAATCAGAGAACTTGAATTTCCCAGAAAAAATGTCGACAGCTAATATTTCCCCTTGCTGAAAATTTCAACCAAGGCATGCACTGTTACTTATGATTACAAACAATTATCCTTCACAATTGCACTGAAACAGAAATCAGATTCACAAATACGCTCTTGCTTATTTTCCCTGCTGCTGACATTATTAGTTCTTTTTTGCCCAGGAACATAGTGAGAAAAATGTGTGTGTGTGCACAAGTGTGGGTATGGGTGCACATGTGAGTGCAAATAGCCCATAACACGGAACTCATTCATTCTTTTATGGTAAATACAAGTAGCAGCACCTAGGAAATACTCATCAAAAGTGGGACAAATGTTCTGGAATTTATAATAAAGAGCTAGGGTTATTACTAAAATACTCTTTTAAGATTGCTAAAACAAACTTTCAATGAGAGTTATATAAATTATTATGGCAAATTTTTGAAAGGATAATTATGTATCTGATGATCAATATTGGTTATCTTAGATTCAAACGGTTACATAGAATATTTGCTCTATTTTCAGTAATACAAGTATATATTTTATGTCATTGATATTGACACTTGACTTTCAAAGGATTTTTACACCTCTGATCTTAATCAATGATAGAAGTGACAGCTATGTGGCAGCTTTAATGTTGTTGTCATTATCTGCCCATTCATCAACTTGGTCATAAATGTTCTATTATTATCACTACAATTGAATTGAATAACTTTTTTAGACCCAAGATGAATAGCAATGCTCTAGAAAACTAAAAATGCTAAGCAGAGATTTTTCTTGAAATTTTCAATGGTCCAATTAAGCAAACCATGCTTATGATTTCATGAATTTTGAATTACAATTAGAAAGATATTCCCCAAACTAAAATTTAAAGTGTTCCCACATTAGATGTTTACTTTTATGCTTTTATTTCTTCTCCTTATATCTCTCATTCATTTGGAGTTAATCCTGGCATTCTATTATTTCTCCCACTGATCTATGCTACTAAAGTATTCTATTCTAAATGTGCTCATTTTCATTTCAAACTATTTCTAGGTTTTAAATTAATTTCCTTTGGTCATTCACCAATTCATTCACTGGTAGCTCACAATTTGTGGCTTGAATAATGCTTTAGCAGCTGGGAATATAGCTCAGTGCGACAGCACTTGCCTAGCATGCACAAAAACCTGGGTTCAATTCCCATCACTACGAAACAAAAAAAAAAAGAAAGAAAAAAAACAGAATAATACATGACAAAGCAATTCACCTCTCACTTGTCTTCTTTTTACAGAATTTTTATGGTGGTAGTCATATTCTCGTTTTCTAAATAAGATGGAAAGGTACATTGTCTATTTTAAAAACACATGCAATGTTTGCATCAAATTTAAAAGTTAGCATGAGGAATTAATATTTTTATAATGTTGAGTTTCTCTATACAAAGATATATGTGTGACAAGGCTGGTCATATCTGGTCATTGAAATAAGTCTACGGTTGCTGCTGGAAAGGGGCTGCTGAATTACGGACCACAGATGTGGTTACATGAGTAGTTTTTAGCATTTGAAGGTGAGCAGATGCAATGTGTCACTTTAAAAGTCAAGGTATTTACAAAAAGGGTGTCGTAGGCTGATGTTGTAACTCGGCGATAGAATACCCTTGGGTTCAATCCTCAGTACTGTCAAAAAAAAGTTTGATTGAATTCAATCCATGTAAGCTAATTCTACTGGGATTATCCATTTCTTCAATTTAAATTAGTTTAATTATATGTTTTATATATTAGGATTAGTCTTGATGATTTACATATTCCTAGAAAATGATCAATTGCCTAAAATAAATGTGCAAAATTATTCACATACATAGAACTGAACAAAGAATCTAGACCTAAATTTTCCTATTATTCTGTAGTGATTTTCCTCTATCATTCCCTTATATTATATGTTTGGATTACCTTTTTCTCCCTCCAAAACAGATATTATTCCTCTCCATTTAGATTCCCTACTAATTTATTCTTTTCTTTTTAATGGCAGCTGTTAGATATAGCTTTAGTTTGTTGATTTCTCAGTTTTCCTATCCACAAATTTCTAATTTTATTTATAATAATTTCTTCTCTATGCTCTTTTTTGTTTATCCCATTGCTGTTTTACAAACTTTTTGAACAGGATCTAACATTTTTATTTCTATGAATACTTAAAACTATGAATTTTTGAACACTTCTTTGGCTATGTCAAACAGCCTAAGTCAGTGTGTATTTTTTTAGAGAGAGAGAGAGAATGAGAGATTAAATTTTTATTTTTCATCTGGTTTTTGTTTTTCCTCCACTTACTTGTGTATGTGGTGCTGGGGATCGAATGCTGGTCCTCACACATGCCAGGCAAGTTCTCTACCACCGAGCCACCGCTCCAGTCCCTAACTCACCGTGTTTTGATGATTTTTAAGGAGTAATACTGTGAGGCTGGAGCAGTTGCTCAGTGGTTAGAGCACATACCTGTCATATTTGAGAACCTGAGTTCAAACCTCAGTACCACGTACACTACTAAGTGTTGGAGCAACAAAAGTCACATGCAAAACTAAATAAAGTTGATTCTTTCTCTCACTGTCCCTCTCTCTCTCTTAAATTAAAAAAAAGAAGTAATACTGAGGTCCTTTGCCAATCTTTTCTAATTGTAATGTTGCAACTAACTTGTAGACCTTTTTAAATTTTCATGCATTTTTATAACTTCGCTCCTTTCTTCTTCGATGTCTTCTCCCCGTTTTTCTTACAATTTTTTCTTCATATCCTTGATGCTGTTTTCTACTGCTGAGATGTGACCACTTAAAAATTGTCTTCTTATGTTATCTTGTCATCTCTTCCTCAAATTCTTATATTTTTCTTTGAATATTTTATTTGTAGAGATAATTACTTTGCATAATTTTGTCTCTTCATTGGCAGTGAAATATTCAGTCACAATATTCTACGTTGCAGCAACATTTTTTCTCTTGAAAATTCTTCATTTGCTAGTAAGTTTTGATGCTCTTTTGCTTATTTTGTTCTTGAAATACTTTCTATTGAGTTAGTAAGTACTTTGTGTTTTGGGTCATCAGTGAATCCCAGGACCAGCTATTTGTAGGAAATCACTTTATTGCAGGAAGTCACTTTATTATAGGAAGTCTAGCATGTATCCACAATACAATCTATGATGCCAAGGAACAGAAAAAATCTTTCAAATGTGGCACATATAGACAATTCCTCATGAAGCCTCCATCCTTGCTTCTCTCTACAAATCTATCCTCTGACACATCTACCAGTATCTCTGATTAACCTGGGTCCCACATCTATAGTAAACACACAATGCGGTTTCTGCACCTCAGGGTATTATCCCTCACCTCCAGGAAAAGCTGGGGCTTTTTGAAATAGCTGCCCCTCACTCCTCTCCTTGTCTGTCCTCTTCACATCTTCTTCCATTATTTCTTCCTGTTCTTGGCTACTTTTGGGTAACCGTTAACACATACTTTTAGGATTGTGAAATACACCTGTTTCCCATTTTAACCTAAATAGGAATTTCCATGGCTTTGACTCTTTATAATTTTTCTCTTGGAAATTTTGATACTTTTCAGATTGATAAGAATAAATACCAACTTGGGAAGCCATATTCATCCCAGAACTGATAAGGTAGCCTTTAAACCAGACCCCCTCCATTTCCTTGCTATTCTCTGCTAGTCCATCTTATACGTTGGCATAATATGCTAATTTTTTGAAACACAGGCCTTTAACAGATTTATTTGCCCATCTACATAGAAGCAGACTTTGCACTACACTGCCGAACTCAGACTGCTAACCACCCATCCAAGGCTGTCATCTGGCCCCAGCCCAAACTTTCAAGTCCTTCCTCACTTTCCCTTCTCCCGGATGCGTCCCCACTCAGCCTTCTCTTTCTATTCTAATTATTGTATTTTGCATTTCCTCCATGCAAAATACTCTTCCTCTCACCTTACCACGACATGATCTTTTCTGCCCACCCAATCCCCAGCTGAAATAGTTTGCCTCTTACTCTGGACTCCTGTAATAATTTTTCTTTACTCATTTTAGAGCCTTTGTCTTTCTGACAGTATAGTTATATTCACATTTCTAGTCTTCCCTCCTAGCGTGAAGACTCCAGAGAGAATCATTTTGCCTGATATACCTAAGTTTCACACAAAACATCTAATACAATAAAAATACTCCATAAATATGTGTTGAATGAATGAAGTCAGGCTCAGTACTTAAGAACAGAAATAAAAACTGCTTTAACGATTAATCATTTTCCTGGGCTTCGGGGACACCATCATTCCATAAAGTAAGGAATTGGGGTTTTATTGTGATTTGATTTATCATGAAAGAGAGTTCTTAAAGACATCACTCATTATTGAGGGGGAACTAATCGAGGTCCAGCTCTCTGTGGTTGTGCATGTCCACACTCAGGCTTCTGTTGTACGATCCTCCCTGCCGCCTGGGCATGTCTGCTCATCCTTCTCTGTTGTCACGATCCCACCAAGGCCTGATCTACATCTTTCCATCTCTGAAGAGTTCCCCAACCTTGCAGGAGTCAGGGACAAATTTGTCATCCTATAGTACTGGTCAGGAATTACTTTCTGTGTTAATGGAATTTCTAAATGTCTTATCTTCTGAAGTGGGCTAGATTCTTTGAGGGCAGGAATGAGACCTTACATCCTTTGTTACAAACCTTGAATAATTGATTCACATCTAATAATGTCACTATGAGGCTTCGAAGAACCTCAGTCAACTCAGCCCTACATGCAATCTCCCCAAAGAGAACAGATACAAAAAAAATCAGTCACAGCATCACAATCCCCCTCCCCATTCTGATGTCATCCCTCAATGACAAGTCAACCATCAGGACTTTGCTCTCGAAGGCCCAGGGGTGGGTGTGCATTTTTTGAGGCTGACCAGACATGCCTTGGCCTCTATGTAATGAACCTGGAAAGGCAATCCTCTGGGTATTAGTGAACTGTCCGCTGCTCCCACCATTCTGGCTGTGAAGAGAAACAGGGAAAGGCAAGGAAGCAAGAGATAAGGAAAACTAAGAACCAACATGGCAGAGTTTATCCCTAGAGAAACTGTGGGCAGGGGTTGGGGAAGGTGTGTGATGAAATTACCCTTCCAGCTCCAGTTGTAATGTCTACGCCTTTACAGTGTTGCTCACCAAGGTCCCAAAGGAAAAGAAGAAGTTGCAAGTGTACACGACACAGCGGAATCCAAAACCTGACAGAAGATGAAATCAGTGCGTGAATGGGGACGTCCAGGTCAGGTGTTCTCCAAGGTGGTACTAGGGTAAATTTTTCCATCAGTAGAAATAAAAATAAAGCTAAACTATGAGCGCCACCTGGCGGACAGGGTTGCCTCTGCACTAGGCTCCTCCAATGTGAGAGATCAGGAGGACAGAGAGTCTCCTGGACATGATCTCGTGCTGTCGTCCTTACCCTCATCTTACCCACCACATTGTGCCGCTTCCTCGGTGCTTTGGAAGTTGGGGGTAATTGTCTATGTCCCCATGTTGAAAACTCTCAATGTAAGCAGCAGGTGAAACAGGACAGAGGCTCAGGGGGACAGCTGGTAAGAGAAATGGATTGTTGCCCTTAACTGGTACAATAAGAACCTATGCACATACATGCATGTACATGTACACTCATTAATTCATATGTGAAACCTTGAGGGACCCTTCACCTTTCACCCTCTCCTGCAAGAGGTGGACGCCACACTCTCCCTTTTTCTGACTCCGTTGTCTTCAGGATTTCCCTTTGCTCCTGAAGTTCATTTTCGCCTATGTGAATCTTGGGTGGGAGACTGTAAATCCTATGATCTGCACAGATACTGGCAGCCCTCTGAGGATCTCCCTGGCAAAGCTGTGCCACTCATTCATTTTACTTTCCATTGCCTGTGGCAGGGACTTATATATGTCATGCAAATTCAAATTGCTAGTCAAGACTGCAGGAGAGGCTGGAACTGGACTCCTGGGTTCAATCTTCAAAGCATTTCAGTCTAGCAGCTGCCGTTTCGGACAAGCTCCTTGGTGAGGGAATCAATGAGACAGCATTTATCTTCCTGATAGAACGGCCCCCCGAAGAGGCTGTTTGTTTTTGTGCTGGCACTGCAGCTGAGGAAGATGTGACTTAGCTCCCACCCCACCTCAGTGACTTTGCAAGGGGACAGATTTTCCTCATCACAGTGACAAAACTGAGGTCACTAATAGGACAGAAGCCTGGGGTTGTAGGTCCTGCTGCTAGACAGAGGTCCTCAGCAGAGGCCAGGCTCCAGGGCTGCATGCTGGAACCTTCTCTTTGTGGACCAAGCCGCTGGCTGCCTTCCATTGACACAAAAAGGAATGTGCATCCGCACCACTCAGACCCAGAGGGGGTCCTGGCCCTGCCACCAGCCAGCCCTGTGATCTGTAAATTACTTCTCCTCTCAGGGTCTCACGGTTTCCCTCCATAAAAATGGGGATAACACTGTTTTCCTCATGAGGTAATTGTAAGAACTGATGAATACAACAGTCTGTATCACATATAGGACTTCATATTAATTCCTTTTTATAGTTTTTATTTCTCGAAAGAGAGGGAAATAGCTACTTGTGATTGTGTGATATATGTGCTTCCAATTTTTTCTTTCTCTTTTAAAAAAATAACAATGAAAATGTATTTCTTTGGATATCTGTTATGGTTTGAATGTGAGGTGTTCCCCAAAAGTTCACGTGTGATAATTCAGGAAGTGAAATGATTGGGTTATAAGAGCCTTTACCCAATCGGTGAGTTAATCCCCTGGTAGGGTTTAGCTGGTAGCTGAAGGCCAGTAGGGTGTGGCTGGAGGAGGTGGGTCACTGGGGGTGTGCCTTTGGGGTATATATTCTGTATCTGGTCTGGAGTTTCTCTCTCTGCTCCCTGGAGCCACGCCTCCCATCATGATGTTCAGCCTCACCTTGAGCCCTGAGGAATGGAGCCAGCCTTCTGTGGATCATGACCTCTGAAACCACGAGCCCCTAAATTTTTTTCCTCCAAAAATTGTTCTTGTTGGGTCTTTTGGTCAGGTGTTTTTCCCCTCTTGGTAATAGAAATATTTATTAAATGTCTTAGGCAGTTTTTGTTTGTTTTGTTTTGGGTTTATGTGTGTGTGTTTCCTAAATTTAATTCAGAAACAGTAAAATTCTCAGCTCCTGGTATACAGTTCTGCTATATCACTCCACTAAGAGAAACCAGATCACTTCCCACCAGTAAGGAGACCAGCTTGACGGTCAAAACTAACAGCAACGTTTGGAAACCAGGAACACTGGAACGTCAAGGGGAACTTCATGGCAACAGAACACTTGGGGTGAGCTCTGAAGTACACGGAATTTGGGGACAGGTAGAGAGGACCCAGGAGAAAGCCACATGAGCCAAGATTGGAGAACAGGGCAGGGAACTCCTGCTGAGGCCAATGGGACTTGGGGTGTAAGATAGAAAAGCAGCCGGTGAGGCAAGAACACAGGAAGTGAGGGGATACTGGTAAAACATGGAGCCTGGAAAGACCAGAGACCAGAAGAAGCAGCTCAGGAGGCCAGTCAGGACTTCAGCTCTCTCTGAAGGTAAAGGAGTGGCTAAGGGCTCTGACCAGGGGGAACGCAGTCTAACTCCCATATTAGCAGGATCACATCTGCAGGCGCCCAGGCGGATACAGGGAACCAGGCAGGAGGTTGTTACTACAATCCAGGTGATAAATCTTGATGGCTGTGGCAGAAAGGAGGGTGGAGGTGGTGACAGGGGTCATAACCAGGATACATCTTGAAGTACAGACAACAGAATTTGCTGAAATAAGCAACTGGAAGGATAGAACTGCCGTTCCCTAGGACGAGAAGATGGCAAGAGCAAGCGCTGGGTACAAATTTCGGCGGTTGACTCTTGAATGTGTTAGGTCAAGGTTCTGTTTAGACCTTCCTACGGAAATGTTGAGTAGAAACAGGGGAGGGTTGAGAATATAAATCAGGGTGTCATCTTTATATCAATGATCAAGCAGGGTACACATAGGAGGGGTCAGAGAGAAAAGAAGGTGAAGAGTGAAAAGGCCATCAGGGTACACAGCAGCTGTCAGGGCACAAAGTCTGGCCTTGGAACAGAAGGAGAAGAAAGTTTAAAACATCGTTTGAAGGATGGTCTTGGGGATGAGGACAAAAAGTACCAGTTTAAATCTTGGCTGACTTCAAGACTGGTATTATCTTACTAAAAATAATTATCTAGGGATCCTGTTTAAATTTCATTGCAGAAATATATTTTTAGAACTGATGAAAATTGCATGCTTTTTATTACCTAAAAGGAATTAATTTAATATTTTCTACCATAGTAGGAAAATGCAAGATTTTATTTTGTGGCAGTTTGTCATTAAATGGTGACATCTGTTCATCTCCAATGCCCTGAAAAGCTCCTAGTCCTTTGCTTTCCTCAGAAACATTTATCTTGAACAGTCTATATCAAGAAATTGTTTCATATTGTTTCCAAAGTGGGCAGCATGCAGAGTATGAATAAATTCAAATTCAAATGCCTGAGTTCATTTTCTTGCATTAATGAATATAATTGAATATCTCAGCTTTGATCATGATTAGTAAGGTTTCAAGGTCAACATCCTAAACATCAATGGTCTTGTCCCCATCGAGAGAGAGCGATGACTGAAGAGGGCTGCCCCATTGAGCCTAGAATTTGCACTCACAGTTGTGGGCTATTTGGTTTATAGTTTTAAGAATTTCCCCTTCTTTTTTTAATTTGTTATTAAGGAGTTGAGTCATTGTACAACCATAAATGCATATAAAGTAACAATATAATATGCATACATTCTTAAACCAGAATCACCCGCATATCACCCACACCCCTATCTCTTGATGTTTCTAAATTTCACACCTTCAAGCGATATAAATGCTTAGATTGTGAATTTTCCAGAATTAAATTATTGCATAAGTATTACTGGATTCTCAGGGGGTAAAGAGTATGCTACATTGTTTATTGTCTCCCGAGATCCCTCCTTATCCTCCTTCTCTCCCCGCCCGCCCAGATATCTATGGTTGCCCTAGAAGATGTGTTGCTATGCCTTCACTGGGTCTAATACATGTTGGACAACCTTTCACCCAAGCCTGGGTTTAGCTCCAGCCTCCACAAACGAATGAAAACATTCGACCCTTGACTCTTGGGGTTTGGCTAACTTCACTCAGTATGATTTCTTCCATTGCCATCCATTAATAATTCCCTTTTCGTTGAATGTCTTCACTCATCTGTGGAGGCTGGAGCTAAACCCTGACCATTGCGAAAGGTGGTCAACTCTCATGTATTAAACCCTGAAAAGGTGTAGTGATATACAACCTAAGGCATTTGTAGAGATATATTGGGAAGGGGGGCAGATATGGGTAGGTAATTAGGGGGGTCTCTTGGGGGTAAATCTAATTTTCAGAATATAAATATATTGTTTCATTGGAAGCATGTTTGATTGTTCAACAAATAAATTTCTTTTAAAAATTAAAAATAAAAAAAAAGAATTCCCTTTTCTTTAGACAAATTAATCCTGCTTTTCAATAGCAGAGGTGATACATATTCTTCCAACTTGGGTCTCCTCTTTTGTAGGAGCCCCCTCGGTCTCCTTATCTCAATCACCCATACTGGAAGCTTGAGACTCATCCTCTCTCCACTGATATCTCAGTCTGTGTCCAGTTCTGACACTTCTCCCTCCCCAGGGACTGGTCCATCTGCTCTTTCCACCTCATCTACGCTACTGTCTCGGAGGAAGCTTTCCCAACTATATGATGGCCATGGCATTATGATCAGCCCTCCTGCCTCTCCTATAACTCACCTCTAATCCATCCTCCATGCTGTTTCCAGAGTGAGCTCTCAAACATGCACAGTTCTGTTTAAAATCTGCAGCAAGTTCCCCAAAACTTTAAGAATGAGATCCCCCAACCCATTAGCACCCCATGTCCAGATTCAGTTTTCTTCTCCAACCTTCTCTCTTCGCATCTCCCACCTAGAGAACTACTTCTAGTTTCCCTAGATAGCATATTCCCTCTTGCTTCTCTCCTTTATCACCATTCTTCCTCTGCCTTGACCACCCCATTGCCTCTGCCTACAAGGATCTTCAACATCCTGTATGACCCCAATCAAGCACTGGCTTCTTTGGCTTGTCTCTCCCTCTCTCCCCCACCAGTTTTAGATTGGGTACTTTTATCCTCCTCTTCCCATAGCAATCTTACCTTCCCTCTGCCCTACCCCTCATCTCACTGAATCATAACTTTTGGACTAATTCCCTGCAATATAGGTATGCCCACATGTGCACACACGTGCACATACATGATAGAGAATCTGTTTTCCACCCATTTAACCCCTGTATCCAGCACAGTGCCGGCACAGAGTAAACTTTCACAAACTCACAATTCAATGAATAAGTCCAAAGTTTAAGGTTTCCTGGGCTCTGACCTTTGGAGATACTACTGTAAGGAGTCAAATGCATAGAGATATACATTTCTCCTTTGAATCCTTTAGAAAATCATTTGTATTTTCCCCCATATAAAGGCCCTTACTTTAAAACTTTCCTTCACACAAAAACTTCTATCAAGCCAGGCCCCACCGCAAAGGTGCTAAACTATACTTATTACCAAAGAGCAGCATAAGCGGCTGCTCTTAAGCTGACGTTTAGACTGCTGGAACAAGTCTGCAATGCTCCTCAAATCCAGCCCACTTGTAAGTAAATTTGTTTAGCATATACCTTCACTGAAGCTGCAAAGAATAGTGCACTCAAAAAATCCAAATTTGCCACCACTATCTATTAAAATATGCAAAATGTTAGTGAAAAAATTACTATCCAGAGTGTCTAGCCCTCACCGGCACACAACCTGCCCTCAGGAAAGCTCATCTGGGCAGTATGATTTGGAGAGGCTCTGGCAAGGCCTGTGTCTCCCCCTAAGGACCACAGTCTTTGACCTCTCTCAACAGAAACATCTCCCTTGAGCCTCCACATAGCCTTTCTAACTGCAAATATTCCTAGGGGAACTAGTGGGAAGGAAAACTTCTACCACCCAGTATGTGAATTACTTTCTCCAGGGCAAGAGGTGTGTTGCACAATCCAAGGACACAAAGGGAGCTGGGAACAGAGGGACAAGACTTGGGAAAGGAAGCAGGAGTTCCACCTTCACAACCATGCCTCCCCTGGTGCCCTGTGCCATCTGCCTGCTAGTGATGAGAGTTCTAAGACTGGGGACATCTTCTACATTGGCCTGTTAAACAAAAAAAGGACTGAAGTTTTTGTTTGGGTTTTATTTTTAATTTTTCTTTTTTGATTTTATTCATTTATTTTTGGAAACCTACAACTCTCCCCTGATTTCCGCAGGGCCTTGGCTAAAGGATGAATAAGGTTTCAAAACCAGGTGGATCGAATCTGGATAAAATGTCCCGCTGAAGTACGTGCACCCAGCAGCAAACGAAATGGTCTGGTGATCTTCAAAGCCATGATTGTTCTCTGCAGATCCATGAAACTGTCATTTCCCCCAGAAGGCAGAGCAAGTCTGCTTTTCAGGAAATGATACTATCCAATTTATAAGTGCACATGACTCTGCTTCAGTCTCCAGGGTGCCCCATAGAGCTGATTTGCACACTGATCTCCAGTAATGCCCATGAATAATACATGAATAATGCACATTTCAAACATGTCCTGCATAACAGTTTAAGTAGAAATAGATGGTGTTATGTCATGTCTTCCAGGGCAAGAGTTCAAAGAGCACAGCAAACAGATTAAACAGAACAGAGGCAGGGTAGGGAAGTTATCAGAGAACTGGGGCATTCATGAAGGGATGTGCTCAGCAGAAACGTACTCAAGGTAGCCAAAGTAGTGGTTTTGCAGAAGATTTTGACCACACTAACATAAAACTGCATCTGTATGAGGTTGGATAGAGCTACAACTGAAGCAGACAGTTCTGGAACAGATAGAAACTGGAGGAGTAGGAGAGTCCAAGAGAGTGAGTGGAAAGTGTGTGCTATAGCAGAAAAGCCCAGGGGTGACCCCCAGAAAACACCTATCAGCAACTCAGCATAGTAGATTTCTACTGAGGACTTATAGAAGCCACCGAAGCTTGCTGGGTAGCATGGATTGTCACCATTGGCCCACTTGCTCTCTCTGGATGCACAGTCACTGCTTCTGGTGGAAGGCAAATATGTCAAATCATCAGTCAGGAAGCAGCCAGCTGCAGCCAAAGTCCCCATCAGTCACTCCTCACCATCCCTGCTTTCTGCAAGCCCAACTCCAACCCATGAGTTAGGCCCCTTTGGCCTCAGCACTGACTTGTTCTAACAGCAATCCGTTTCTGTGTCCAAAAAGGGCATACAGGATAGCAAAAAGAAACGTATACAGATTAAAAGAAAATTAGGGGTGTGGCTAAAGGGTAGAGGGCTTGCCTACATGTACATGCACCACCAGGCCTGGAACAAATCCCTGTCAAGTTTGAAAGGATGTGCTGGACATGATGCAAAGTGACACTGGGGATGGCATAGATTAGCTGAGTGTAGCTCAGCTGGGAGGATCCCCTCAGTCAGCCAATGAGACTCAGGGCTTTCACTGTACACTTGCCAGAATTCACCAGAAGCCCAGGAAAGCATTTCTTGTGATAATGAGTGTGTGAGCAAATTGGCGATCAATTGATTTAAGCATTGATTGATGACTGCCTCCCATGCTGCACTCAATCCCCATTCTCAAACTTGGCAGGGTGATTTCTTACCTTCTGGTGGAGAAGCACTGAGCAGGTGGCCAACTCCTGTCACTCCGTCTTTCTCCACTGAGCTCCTTTCGACAGTAAGAGGGACTAAAAACAGTTTTGCCACCACCCATGTGACTCACGTTCATATTACTGAATTTGCTGACACTACTTATCTTGTTATCTTTTTTAGTCCCTTCTGGCAAATGACATGTCTTGTTGGTCTACTTGTAACTAAGAAGGGTAAGAGAAATTCAATACCAGCACAAGGGTGGACACCGAATGTGGACTGTCAGGCACAGGGCCACCTACAGTGGAAGGCAGGCAGTTCCTGACCACAACAAATTCACAATCCAGAGCGAAGAGAGGAAGGAAGCAAGGGGGGAAATGTTCTAAATAAGTAAGCATAAGGGCAAGTAGCACTTGCACCTGGTCTTAGGGACAGAAAGGTACTAGGGCATAGCGAGGACTGCAGCAAACTGAAAACTCACCCAATTCTAAAGAAAACTCCTCCAGCTAATTGCTTCCATGGGCAATCTCAGTACCATTGTTTCCAGAACTTATGTTTTAAAAAAAGAATTATGATTTGTCGTAGGTGAACTCTCCTAACTTTTTAAATGTTGACTCATTTTTTAAAAAAATTAATAAATGATATGCAAGTCAAACCAAACACCCTGGCAGGTGCACTCAACCCATGAGGTGGCACTCAACCCATGAGGAGACAATTTGCAACCTCTACTTCAAATGGTCTCGCGGAAGGGCATAGATCTCAGAGCGTGGTGCCAGACAGAGCCCATTATTTCAGACCCTGCACTTTCCCCGCAGCATGTCAAATGCTTTGCACCGATTTCACATTCCTATGCTTCTGCCTTGTGGACAGATTTAGCATTTTACCTCAGCTTTTGTTAAGCCGAAGAGCTGTCTTTTGGGTAGGACATTGGACTGCATGACCTCAAAGGTCACTTCTGAATCTAATTGACAACCTACATCATGAAATTAGGAGAATAATGACAGCATAACAATGAAAAGCCAATGATGTGTTAAGTGCTTCGTTTCCAATGAGTTCACTTGCGTTATCCGGCTGAAATTACTCACACTATTCCATCATCTCATTTATGTAGAAAAAACTACCACTGAATTAGAAACTATGGATTTGTACCCACTAACCTCCCCATCCACTTGTTTTTTGATACTTAGGCTAGAGATTACAGACATCCCAGATAACTAAGGGTGTGTGACTTTACTGATCCATCATGAACGTCACGCACACTCAAAATACGGTGGACTGTCTGAGAAGCAACTTACCTGCCTTGCTGTGCATCAGAATGGCTCGAAACAATTTCTTCTGAAAGTTAAAAACCTATCCAGAGAGAGAAAGGATCACCCCAGGAAAAATATTAGCAGAAAAGCAAGTGCTAACTGAGAAATGAATTCAGCAGGAAGAGATGAGAAGTGCAGGGGAGTGGAATATTTTTATAGCAAAGGTGGATTGAATGGGGCTCCCAGGGGAGGTGATGCAGATTTGAAAATGCAGAGAGGAGGAGTGAGGGTGAAGCCGGATCCACTTCCCGCTTTTGGATTCCAGGTGTTCTCTCTTCCTGGGAGAATACAGCAGGGAAGAGCACTGAAGGAGAACAGAGGAGAGCCCAGGGCAACTGAGTCCCTGTCTCGTTTGTCAGCTTTCGCCTCAGGCCCCAAACCACTGTGCCCAGGGTGTAAATGTGGGGTCTGAGCAGCAAACGGCAGTGCAGAACTAGGGCCCCTGGCTGCTCTGTGTCTCCCTGCCTGATTTGCATATCTCTGGGCCTGTGGCAGTGACACCAGGTCTCCAGAGCTGGCTTTGAAGGCTTCCCTGCGAGGCAGTCTGCAGGAGCTCCTGGGGGCTGAACCTGGCTCCTGGGCCCCCAGCAGATCACAGAGCCCAGGGGAGGCTGGGGGTCCTGGAGGAGGCCTGGACATTCCTGCTCCTCCCCTTTGCCTGAGGGTCTGGGGAGCACTTTCCCAAAGCAGTGCAGCACTGAGCACTGTCTGCAGGAGGGAGGAGCAATGGAGGAGTGCTGAGGGTCACCAAGGGAGGCACCTGCTGAGGAAGGGAGAGAGAAGGGGAGGGAGATCCTATCCCGGAAGTAGGGAGAAGGCTTTGAACTGCAGAACTCTCCAGCTAAGGCAAAACCCACACTGAACCAGCCCCAGCTGGGGGCTGCAGGAGCATGGGAATAAATGTGAGGGGGAGGGGGACTCGACAGCTCCCCACCCCTAATGCAGTCACCCCAAGGTGCTGCTAGGCATCTGTCCATAATCAGCTGCCGCTCCTGCCCCCTCTTCACCTCCTCCCGTGGCTGCTGAAACATTTGTCATAATTATTCCCCACACCCCTAAGGAGCTCTCTGGAAGGAGTTTGGGGTTTGGCTCTTTTCTGCTCCTCATCTCCCCTGTTCTGGGCAGGGCTCAGCAGTGCCTGGCTAGTAGGGACCATCCCACCTCCCAGAGGCCTCTGCAGCATCCCATCCTCCCTTCCCCAGCCTGTGGGCACAACATCTGCTCTCCTCTGGAGGGAACACCATGGGCCAGGAAGGAGAAAGCGACAGTAGGACATGCAAGAGAACCATTTTTCACCGACATCTGATCTTTCCTCTCCCATGATCTCACATGCCTGTGGGTTGAGTATCGCAGCAGTAATGAAAATTGATGGGATGACACGGCACATAGAAAATGGTGAGAAGTCTTTCAATGATAACAACATATATTCCAGATAGAAGAACAAAGGAAGGTGTATACCTGGCTTATGATTTATTCTCAGTATCTTGCGCCACATATTGTCCATACTGGGCATTCGGTAGACATTTGCTAAAGAGATGAATTACTGCTTTATGACACACTTTACAAAAATTGTCTATAAACACAACACTCATGAAAAGCAGGCAACATAAAACTGAGGCACGGAGAGGTTGAGCAACTTCCCCAAGGTCACAAACCTAGGAAGAGATGATGTCAGGATTTGAACACAGACCTACAACACCAAGTCTGTGGTCTTTCTGTTATACCTGGGTCACTGGGTCACCTCCCTGCATTAAGCTCTTCAGGAGGTCCCCAATAGTAGGTTTGCTACTTCCTGTAACTACAGAGTCCTCATTTTACTGACTCATTGCTCAAGTTGAAAGACTCAGTGAAGATGCCCATTGATATATGAATATTTCATTAGTGTAAATCATATTTTATTAGCTTAATATTCCTACTGCACATCACAGATACTTAGCACATGTTCTGTATCTGATAAATATTTGTTGAATTTCTATTTTACAGGTAAAACTCCTGAAATGGGAGTTATTCAAAAAGGTAGGATTTGTAAGAACCATAATTTGAACCAAGAGTTTTTGACTGTGCATGCAGGGACCTTTCTAATAATCCATCAGCCACTGAGCTATATGATGCATAATTTCATTTTATATAACAAATGAAGTTCTGTAATTGTGGTTATTTCCATCTTTTCTGACAGCTTCTTAATATATATGACCAACTAATAATCATAAATTTGAGTTATTTCAGTTTTTATTAGGATGAAAGTAATGTGAGCTTATTATAGAATATTAGAAGAGAACAAAGAGAAAGGAAATTAAATCAATATCCCAAAACAGTTAAACTTTATAATTTCTTCCAGTTTCCTTATGCCTTTTTACATAATTGAAATCAAATTCTTTATATAACTTGGCATCTTGTTTTTTATAAACAAAATATTATAACAAATGTTTCTCTATTTACTTCAATAACCTCCCTATTTACTGTTTAAATGATTTAAAATCATCACTTTACATGCTTTGATCTTCCTTTTTAATGACCAAAAATAATCAATTGTAAGGACTGTCGATTAAACACACCCCCAATGCAGGAGAATTTTTCACTTAAAAATTATAGGAAGGAGAACAACTTTTTTTTTCTTGATTTTCAAAACACTTTTTAGAGTAGTTTTCTAGGAAAGAAATTATTGAGTCAATGGTATGAACATTCTCAAGGCTCTTGACATAGATTGCCAAATTGCTTTCCAAATGAGTTGTGCTAATTTTTGTTCCCACTAACAGTGATTTGGATATTCCTATCATTTTAAATTTGATAATTCCTATAAAACACACATACACATAATCACAATGTTTTGAAATGCAATGTGAAAGACATTTTAGAGATGATTTAGTTGGCCTCCAATTCTCCCTCATTTACACATTTAGAAGACAGGTCCAGCTAGTGTACCAGCTTGCCCAAGGTCACAGGAATGTGGGGGCATGAGCTGGACTGGAGCCAAGTCTATTGAGCCCCAGTCCTCCGCACTATCCCCCCAGGTATCTGAAAACAGTTTTGTGATCTATTTATCTGGTCAACAGAAGTGTAATAGAGCTGCCATCACCTGATATCTTAATTTTGATTATACCTTCAAGAGAAGCAGTTTTTAAAATATCCCGACCAGGCAAATAGTGAATTCCCCTCTGCGGTGAGAAAAGGGTATTTTGTGATAACACTCTTCCGCCTGCCAGAGTTCTGCAGGGAACCTTGTATCTACTTATCGCTTCCTCCTCCTGGCGCAGCCTCTGGAACTCTATTAGTCCCGCCTGACACGCACCTTGGCAGCTTTCACTGCTTCCTTCCTGTGGGCTTCTGCTTCCCCGTCCCTGCTCAGCGTGATGGCAGCCTACCTCATTTTCAACCTCAGGCCAAGCAGAAGTGTTGCTCCTACCCATCTGCCATGTTGGCCAAATTTCCCTGATTGCTAAGTGATTCCAGACTCTTCCCAAGAGAACTGAGTGAGCTGCAAGCTAAGCCTCTCCTCCAAAGTGCTGCCTTGTTCTCAGTCATTATCAGAGATGGAGACACAGATGAAAATCTGCATCCTCCGTCGGGGGCCGGACAGTCCCCACCTGGGCTGCTCCCCACTCAAAGGGGGGTGTACAATGTGCTGTGAGAGACAGAAGGTACAACACCACAATTGTCTCCAGTGTGACATCCCAATGCCACCTCATGCATCAAGGCCACCAAAGCATTCTACAACATTGTTCATGTGGACTCCCTCTCTTTAGAAACCAATCAGGACATGAGCTCGGGGAATGGATGAGGGGGGTAGATCCTGATCTAGTATCGACCTCAACTTACTATCTCACTATGTCAATATCCATGTATGCATGATTATATAACAATTCCCTCCAATATGTAAGTCTATGTCAAACTATAAATAAACGAACAAATAAACAAACCAATCGACTACCACAAGTTGAAAATGTTCACATGGCTTTCAGGTCCCTTCCCTTATTTGACTTGTCCTTCCACTAGTTGCTCATCCAAGGTCACTGAATTCCAGCCTCACCAGGAAAGGCACAAAGAAAGGGGAGACGTAGAATAAGTCAAGAGAGTTACAGATAAAGTGAGGATATGACTAAGTTCCATTGAAGAAAAAAAATCATGTTCTGTGGATAGCAAAAGACTTGTGCTATCTACTTTGCCTAGAATGTTCTTTCCTGTTTTCTCCCTGGTGGAGCACTCGTTCTTCACAGCCCAGTTCATATCCCACCTCCAGTGTTTTCCTTAACTTACCTTGCCTGCAAACTTCACATACTTTCTTCACTTATCCTAAGGCATCTGGCCCACACCTCTGCTATGCTATTTTTCATACTGAAATGACATATTTTTAAGACTTCCTGACTTCCCACTAAACAGTACACTATTTTTAAATGTACTTTTGTTTATCTTTTTTGTCCTCAGTGCCTCATACTTCCCTGGTACTTGGTACATGACCAACTATTTGTCGCAAGAATAAAAACAATATGAGTCAATTAATGCTAAATAGGATGAATGAATGAATGAATGAATGAATCATGGAGGTCTGGCTAGAAAAGAGTTGCTCCCAGATATTTGTCCAAACTGGATTACTGTGGGCTGGAGAGGTAGCTCAGTGGTTTAGTGTTTGCCTGGCATGCTTGAGGACCCAGGCTGGAACCCCAGCACCACAGACACAGCTAAGTGTCAAAAAAACAAACACCAGATGAAAAAATAAATAAAAATGAATCTCTCTGTCTCTCCCCTCCCCATTAAAAAGAAAACTGTACTATCTGGGATAGTTATGCTCATTTATAACACAAACTGAGACCTTAAAAATCAGGACATGGGAATGCAACCATCTGATTGGTAGTTTACAAGATATTGAACATAGGAAATGATTAGTAAATACTGATTTACTATTTTAGTCAGCTTTTTAGCCACTGTGACCAAAAGACCTGACAGAGACAATTAGAGGAGGAAAAGTTTATTTGGGGATCATGGTTTCAGAGGTGTCGGTCCATAGATAACCAGATTCACTCCTTGGGACTCCAAGGTGAAGGCAGAGCATCATGGTGGAAAAGTATGGTGGAGGAAAGTGACTCAGAACATTGTGCCAAGAAGCAGAGAGAACTCTTCAGGGACAAAGTATATACCCCAAAAGCACACCCCCAATGACCTACCTCCTTCAGCCACACCCTACCAGCCTATGGCAATCATCCAGTTAATCTCTATTAGGGAATTAATCCACTGATTAGCTTTAGACTCTCATAACCCAATCATTTCACCTTTAAGCTTTCTTGCATTGTCTCACACATGAGCTTTTGGGGGACACCTGATATCTAAACCGTAATAATCAATAAATGAGCTTGAGAGTTTTTCTAAGAACGGCCCCAAGACTAAAACTATAAAGCTTTAAGCACTGCTGCCAAAATATTCCTTCTTCCTGGCCCAGCCATGAAACAGAAACAATCCTACATTTTTCCCATGGCAATGCATACCTCAGAGCCAAAGGCGATCACTTCTAAGCACCTATGACATTACCCTAACTGATCTCACATCTATTAAGGAGAGGAAGACTTCAGTATAGAGCAAGTCACTCAGTAGCCAGGAGAAATTCAGAGCTTAAGTTTCCTTACATCTCTTGACCCGATCACAGAAAGATCTGCTAACACTGAGTAACCAAGGCAGAATCATATCTGTCCAGACATTTGAAAATGTCTTTGTTTGCTCTAATTTGAGATCTTAGAGAAAATGTGATATTGTTGTTTACCACAATCTTTAAATAGAATTGAATCATTCTTGCCAGGTGGCCCAGGAACTGCTGGTGGAACACCATCACATTTTGCCCTTTTCTTCCTCAACATGCACGTCTCTGCTTTGTAATTGAATTGAAACATGGCACCCGGGCATTTTTAAAATCCAGAGATTGGAAATACTTATTGGAAGAGGCTGGTTTACAGGTTGGGGGCTTGGCATTAGCAGCAGCTAAGGGACTCAGAGAATATGGCAGGATTAAGGCTGGCCAGAAGCAGAGGGAATGTGGGAAAGGCTAGGTTTGGCTTAGCAGTCTTAGCGTCAGCTGCTATAACCTGGCAAATGAATAAGTAATTTTTTCACAGCCAGCAGTAAAATGAAACTTATGGAAACAATAAAGTAAATGTTCTGTCTAGCCAGTAAGTCACATTAGAGAAGAGTAGATTTTTCCATCCAGGCTTGAAAATCGATGTAGTTTGGTGGTCCAAGGATATAGCCAGAAAGTTAATGGCATTTCAAGTTCCGAGTTAATGGTAAATATCAGAGATTGGCAAACTATGGCCCCCAGGCCAACTTTAGTCCACTGCCTATTTTTGTAGGCTTACCAGAGAAGAATTGTTTTTACATATGTAAATGTTTGAAAAAAGCCAAAAGACAAATTCTATTTTGCGACACATGAAAATCATACGAAAACTGAATCTCAGTCTCCATAAATGCAGCTTCATTGGAACTCAGCCACACTCACTTCATTTCCACATTGTCTAAGGCCTCTTTTATGCTGTGATGTCAAAGTTGAGTAACTTCAAAAGAGGCCACATAGCTTGCAAAGCTTAAAACAATTTATTTACTGTCTGGTTCTTTTCAGGAGCCTACTGATCTCTAACATACCTGGTCAGAGAAGATAAACTCAGGAACCATTCCTAATGAGGTAAAGGCAACATGTAACACTACACTAAGAGCAAACCTTTAAGTTGGAAGAGAATTTGGAAGATCTCTAGTCCAGCATCCTATTCCATAGAACATCCAGGAGCCACCAGGAATGGGAACCAACAACTCCAAGAATTCCAGCTCATCGTCTGAAACATCTACTCTACCTATTGCAGAAAAATGCTTCTCATATTAAACTGAAACAGTCCTTACTCCCCCCACAGCATGGGCTTTCTAACCTGTAAATGTTTTCTTCGCTGAGAGGGAGTCAATCACAATCCTTTTTGGTCAGCGTGGTCTCCTATGTCCTTCCCTGAGGTAAGGAGTTTTCAGGGGCTCTCACTTGTCTCATTCTGCCCTTATAAAATCCACCAGGTAGCAGATTTGTCATTGATCCTTGCTATAGATAAAGAATCTGGGAATTAATATTATGGACTGAATTGTGTCCTGCACCAAGGCCTTAGCCCACAATGTTACTGTGTTTGGAGATGGGACTTTCAAGAGGCAATTAAGGTCAAATGCTATCATAAGGGTAGGGCCCTAATCCAATAGAGCTGATATTGTTCTAAGACAAAAAAAACATCATAGTGTCCTCTCCCCACCCCAGAGCGTGCACAGAGGAAAGGCCATGTGAGGACACAGTAAGAAATCACCATCTATTGGAGGCCAGAGCGGTGGCTCAGCAATAGAGCGCTTGCCTGGCATGTGTGAGGACCCAGGTTTGAACCCCAGAAGCATGTATACAACTAAATGTTGGAGAAAAAAAAACCACATGAAAAAAAAATTAATAAAAATTGACTCTGTCTCTCTCTCCAACTCTCTCTCTTAAAAAAAAAGTAATAGCAGTGTTGGGGATTTAGCTCAGTGGCAGAGTACTTGCCTAGCATGTGCAAAGCCCCGAGTTCGGTCCTCAGCCCTGAAAAAAAGAAAAAAAAATAGCCACACTCTACAACCCAAGAAGTGAGCTCTGATCAGAAACCAACCTTTATTGTACCTTTTTCTTGGACTTGTAGCCTCCAGAACATTTGGTAAATACACCTATGTTATTTTAGCTTCCCGGTCTGTGCTGTTTTGCTATGGTAGCCATAGCAGATGCATACAGTTCACCAAGTTAAATGACATTTTCAAAATGAGGCAGCTCACCAGCAGCAGAGCAAGGATGATTCACCTGCTCCACAAACATTTATTAAACACCTACGAGGTGCAAGAATCTTATGGAGGAGATAAGTTTTAATCCAAGAAGCACACTAGAATAAATTCTCAAAAAACAAAGAATCTCACTAACACAAATTTAGAAAGTACTGCCACAGAGAAATGTGTGGGTCAATGAGACAAATAAGGTAAACTGAGTCACTCAGGCAGTCAATGGAGGCTACATGGAGGCACAGTTGAACTAATCTGAAAGGTGAATAATCATTTCCGAAGTGGATGGGAGTGTAATGTGCAAAGACCCTGGGGTATCAGGAGACATGTGGTATCCAAGGAATTGATCAAGGGCCAATGTGACTGAGATAGAAAGAGGTGGAAGTGGGCTTGAGCAGTGGCTCAGCAGTTTCGGCGCTTGCCTGGCAAGCACGAGGACCCGGGTTCAAACCCCAGCACCACGTACACAACTAAGTGTTGGAGCAACAAAGGCCATGTGAAAAGCTAAATAAAGTTGTTTCTCTCTTTCTCTGTCTCTCTCACTGTCCCTCTCTCTTTATTAAAAAAAAGAAAAAGAAAAAGAAAGAGGTAGGAGGAACATGAGATGAGCCTGAAGAGCCAAGAAATGACTAGACTTACAGTCTTGTGAGCCACCTTAAGTATTTTTGTCTTATTTTAAGAGAAATGAGAAGCATGAAGCTCTTTCAACAGGGGAATGATTGTTTTTAAGTTTTCCATTTAAAAAGGAGTATTCTAGCTACAGTATAGAAAGCAGATTAGAGAAACTCAGGATGGCTGCAGCAAGACCCTCTCAGAGACTACTGCAGTGGACAAGATGGGTAGCGTGGACCACCAAGGTTGCTTTGAAGAGGTAGAAAAGGAAATGGGTTCATGAGGGCTGTTTATGCAATAAAATCATGGAGTATGGGGTTGAGAGGATGATTTCAAGTGCGACTTCTGAATTCCTGTTCATTTCGTGGAATGGATGAGCTGCTGGTAATTACTGAGGTATGACTTAGTGCAAGGGATATCAGTGCCCTTCAGACAGAGACCAGCGGGAACATGCCTACAGATGAACAAGCTGGGTCTACTGCCCTGCTGCAACAAGAGAGAATGATGTGAGAGGAATTCAGAGTGTCTCGACAGGAGATTTTTGTAAGGGACAGATTCTGGAACTGAGCTTTCTGCTAGCTGATTTGGAGATGCTACAAGAAAACGAGACTTTGCTCTGCTTTGCATACTGTTGGCAAGCAAGAATAATTGTGTGACTGGTATTCTTATAATTCTTACCTAGAAGGCTAGGGCAATGGCATGAGGCTAGAGCTTCGATTAGAAAGGAAAAAATTAAAAAAAAATTTTTTTTAAAACGAGCTTACAGTATCCAGAACTAAGAGATATTTGATTTGCTCATTTTTGTATTGGGGATGACATTTACATCTCTGCTTATATTCAGACATGATTGTGAAATGATCTTGGTTTTGTGCTGTCTGAGCGGCCTTGCCTGATGTTAGTGTTCTTTGGAATCATTCATGTTCTACAGGAGCACCCAGTAACACCCCAACCTAACAGGGCCATGGAGGTCCTAGCTGTCAGGGCTGCTCTCCTTCTCATTCTCTCTTTGAAAGATAAAAGCAAGCTGTAGGAAACTTATCCAGAAGCTTCCTATTTCATCATTGCTGAGCCTCTGGGATTCAGAGGTTGTAGAGAGCACATAGTCCATAGCTGGAGAGCAGAGTTCTCCTCTCCTGTTCCCCTCGTGGAAGGTCAACTTGCTCACGGTCCGACAAGACAATGGCTGCACAGAGCCATTTGCAACTCTGAGCAAGATATATCAGCCAACTGCAGCACAGGCAGTTACCAGAAATGGAAACAAAAATGATTATTAGTTTCTGTAATAGACCCTCAAGTCAGGGACGTAGATTACCAAACCCAGGCAATGAAAACATGTCCCAAATTCCAAATGCTCTCTTCTAGAGATCCAAGTGGGTTTTTGTTTGTTTGTTTGTTTTAAGTATAATTATAAATTGTTCTATCTAGGTACAACTGAAAATATATTTGGTATAGCCTAAATTGCCCTTTGGCTAAATAAGAAGAAATGAAGGACTATGTGATTATCCATGACAACATTAGCTGACAAGTGTAAATTTAAATTGCTTTATTGGGCTTCCAGATTTGTGGCATTTCTAACATCTGATAGGATCGGAGATAAATTCCATACCACCTTTTTCTACTTATATGATTCCTAATCTGGAAATTTATCACAAGAATCACACTTTTTTTTTTGTCCTCTCCAGGTGAGAAAATTCCTTGGAGTTAAAACAATTCCTGGAAAGCACTATAGCAAGGAGATCCCCAACATTCGTTCAATTTCTGGAAAGGAGGTTTTGCCAACAGGGTTGTCATGATGTCTGCAGCAACATTGTGTTCAAGTGGGGTCAAGGTTCAGTACCTATGACACTGAATTTTGAAATGAGTTATGTGAGGAAAATTTAAGTACCAGAATGGACCTGAAAAAAAAATCTACCTTGTGAAATTTTTAAAGGAATAGCTGTTAAATCCTAGGCAGTCATCAGTTATATTTAGACCCATAACTATGGTCTGAGAAAAGCACATAAGAGCAGTTTGACTTAAACGGTGGAAGACCACAGCGAGTCAAAAGTAACAGGATAAAAGAAAGGAGATTATACCAATAAACCTTTTCATCAGTTAATAGAGGTTGTTAAAGTACAATCATAGGCAGGATTAATGGCAGAAAAAGGTGAAGGAAAAAGGTACAAAAGAACATGAAAGTTAAGTTTGGTGCCACATCCTGTGGTACCCACCACCTCTGCAGTTGACAGCTTGTTCCAGCATCTTGACTTCAGGTATGCTGAGTTTAAGGAGCTTTGAGATATCCAAGACAGCATGCCAAGAAGCCATTGGACTTCAGGTTAAAACGTAAAACAAGATCTCTGAGGTGGAGCATATAAATCATATGACTCATCTCCCTGCAGATTCTGAATGGAGCCAGAACTCCCTGAGAGAGTGTCTCAAGACACAAGAAAGAACGATGATCTTCGTTCTACCAGGCATTTTTTTGGTCCCGCTACAGAGTTGACTCACTTTGGCCAGGTGAGCAGCCAATGCACCAATGCTGTCTGCCCTGAGCATGCACAGAGTTGCTCTTTCTAGAAGTCAGGAATACTCTTGACAACATCCTTCCATGTCCCCTTTCTAGGTTGAGTACTAAAGGCTGGTTTAGAGACAGCAGCACCAAATAAAAACATCCATCTTTCATGGATATGATGTAGTGAACAGCTTCTGAAACTACCCCTGTCATCGCCTCACTAATCAACATCCTCTGTTCTGCTCAAAACCCTTCCCTGCTTTGTATCTACTCGTAATAGAGGAGAAGTTCATCACAATGTATTTCCTTCATCCTCGGAAATAAATAGGGCTAGACAGATATATATTATAAAAGTTTTGTTTTCTTCACTCTGATTTACTGGGCCAAAATATTAAAAAAGGACAATGGATAAATTATTTTTTTAAAAGGTGAACAGAGTTCCTCTTTTATTAAAGAGAAGTGATCAAGGGGTTGGAGTGGTGGCTCGGTGGTTACAGTGCTTCCCTGGCATGAGCAAGGATATGGGTTCTAAACCCAACACCAGGTACACAGCGAAGTCTCAGAGCAATGAAAGACACATGAAAAACTAAATAAAAGTGATTCTTTCTTAAAAAAAAAAAAGAGAGAGAAAGAGAAGTGATCAAGGTGAGCTATGCATGAGTGAAGTGACTGTCCGTCACATGCTGGGAAAATCCAGATGGTATACCATGACCTGCAGCACCTCCCCGACCTGGCCTGGTGTCTGCACACCTCTTCCTGATATCCTCCTCCCCATGTGCTGTGCCCTGGCCATATGGACCTTCTCTCAATTCTTTGACTTATTCTAGTGCTATCTATTCTACCCCAAGCCTTCACATACCCCATCAAGAATACTCTTCCTCCAGCATTTACATGAAACACCCCAGCTTATATATATAGCATTTCCTATAAGAAGTACACTTTCAAACTCATCTTCCTTGTATATTTCACCTATCACAATCAGATCTCATCTATAACACTCTATCATCAGTTAGCTTGGAGACTGCACCTGTCACGCAAGACTTGCAAACTGTATGATCCCATTGGCTCAGTATCTCCTCCTTCTAAGACTTAGCAAACCTTTTTTGGGAAGGGTCACATAATAATACTTTAGGTTTTGTGGACCATACATTCTCCATGACAACTACTCAGCTCGAACACTGTCTTGCAAAAAGGAGTCATAGATAATACATAAAACACTAAGCCTGACTTTGTTACAACTATGTTTCCTTTACCAAAACAGGCCAGATTTGGCTCAGGGGTCATAGCTTGCCAACCGTTGCCCTGGACTGACTATAAACTTTAAGCAGAAAAAAATTCTATTTTCTCACACTACATTCTTAATGCCTAGCATAGGCTAAATGCTCAAATATTTGTTGAAAACGTGCTTGAATTTCTTAGATTAACTCCTAGAACACGACAATAGCTCTAAGTTGATGCCCTACCTCCCCAGTTGAACATGAAACTCAGAGTCATCTGGCTTCACCATTGTTTTGATGATATTAGTTGTGTGCTGAGAAACTGAAGGTAATTTTCTATTGCTTTGTACATGAAATTTAACTATTTTAATCACTCAGAAGAGCATTAGTTATCATAGGAAGGGACTGAATATAAAGTCAAAGACAGCTTAGAATCTCAGTTTTATTATTTATAAGTTTTATGACATTGGGGTAAAACTATACAAAGGATATTTGATTCATATAATGGCAAGTCCAGAGATGCAGTGAGTTTCAGAGCATTTAATCAAGAGTCTAAATGGTATTATCAAAAACTTCATGTCTTTAGATCTCTTTTCTCTGCTTTCTGCAGTGCCAGCTTCCTTGCCAGGTTGGCTAACCTTGTGACACCAAATGGCTGCTTTGGTTCCAGGCTTCACATCTATATAATACACCATCCAGAGTATTGCACAAAATCAAGGGTATTTCTTTCTCAGAGCCCCCTTCCTGCTTATATGAGCTCTATGCCCATTCCTCATACACTCTCTAGAGTCAAGTGGAATGTCATGAGTGGCTTAGGCCTGGGTCACACAAATCAGTCCCTAGGTTGGGACATGGGTTAGTCCACTGGCATGGATCCTTCAAAGCCCAACCCTGACATTGGGGTTCAGTCAGTCTCCCCTTAAGTACGTGGCCTGGAAACAAACAAATAACCAGTTCAAATTATATCTGCTCTTGTCCATACTTCCTGTACATAAAATGGAAGTGACACCATTGCCCAACTCATTATGATGATTAAACGGAGATATTTATAGAAAGAGAGCACAGAACTTAACACATGGTAGATATTGCATAAATATTTTCTTTCCTCACCCTTCCGTACTCTCAAGTTGCTTCAAATGACTTCCACTCTGGTCCCTGTAATTACCTAACATAATTACTTAACAAGCCTGATTTTTTAACTAGACCCTGATTCACAAGCAATATGAAAATCCTAAACCATAATGAGTATGTGGAAACTTTAAAATCAGCTGTTCTTCCTGAGCTAAAACAGCACTCTGCCTTCAAGCCCATGACCTTTGTCATTACCATCCTATTATCCTCAATATTATATTCATCAGCACCATTTCTGTCACCAGTAGAAGTCACTAAGTAAGCAATTTCTATTGCTCAACTAAGAGTCTTACTACAGGCCCCTATTCTACCCCGGAGACTGGGGGGGTTGGGAGAGGCTGGGCCAGTTTGTTCCCTAGCCCCTTGCCTGACAGAGGACAGACACATCCTCAGTGAGATGTGAGAGGGGAGAACAAAGTGGAGAAATGCTACCTATTTGAAGATTGGCTGTAGTGAAAATTCTGACACCGTAGAATGCTTCTAATCCCTTGGTTTACCTTCCAGTAGAACTTGGATACATGATCTATGGAAGAAAACTTTTACTGTGAGCAGCTGCATGGGAAGACATTTAGATTTCAATCTAGGGCTGTTATGCCACCGCTCTTCACTTGGATCTTCTCAAGGGGCACCTTCCTGCGCATGATCCCACCTTCTAGTACACCAGTCAATCCCAGCCCTTCCAAATCTCATAAATCCATGGCTAGCTCCTCCTCGTTTCCTATGACGGAGAAAGGCACAGTGAGTGCAGAGAGGGATTGTCAATGCCCAAAAAGCAGGCAGTGGCCCCCTTGCTGGAGAAGGGCTGACTGAAGCACTTTCAGTTCAGGATGAATTTTGCTAAAATTATCCCCTTTGAAATTACATATTCCAGTTTAATGTTTCAAACCCCTGATTGATTGCTCAAGTTAGAGCTGTGATAACAGTGGTTGGTGTTCTTCAAGAGGCTGAAAATGCCAGCTCTTGGGAAAATGACAGTTCTTTGAGAAATAATCAGGTTCACTGCACATCACTCAACAATGGGAAGATTATCGCTGGGTTCACAAAATTACCTGTGATGGCCTTTTCCTCCCGCACTGACTGTCCTTTACTGCTAAGTAGAGATTCCATGAAAAGACAGAAGGCAGTTCATTTTAACTTCCTGTTGATGTACATTATTCTTTCCCTACCCATCTCATCCCAAAGGATATTTTCCTTGAAAATAATTCCTTCTGTTTGAATATTGCTTTTTGGGAAAGCAGAGGATTTGGGGTAGATGACCTCCTGGTATCCTTTTGTCCTCTCAGAATTCTGTAACTCTAGGATTCCCAATCTGGAAATTGTCAAAATATAAGATGATCATTTCTGCCACATGTGGAATTGGTCAACACTGATGGTCATAGAGCCATAGAGAAGGAAGATGAGGTCATAAGAGAGGTCCTGCTGCTGATAATGATGGGCAAGAATTCTATGTGGAAGGGGAGGACAGATGTAAGGTGTAAGAACCATTTACATTCAGCTTTCAAAGAATTTGTTGATTAAGCAGGGCTGGGGGAACAGAGGGCAGGGAGAGGAGAGATGGAGGTGGAGATGGAGGGAAAAGGGGGTTATCAAGTCTATATGGTCCACATGACTTCCCAGTGAAGCCAAATAATACTCACACAGGCATTTAAATCTTGAAAATTCAAAAAGTAATATACATGTATATGGACAATTATATATGTAATGGCGGGTATTATATTGATAGAGACAAGGGAGTGGGAAGTGGGTGAAGGTGGGGAGAAGCTGGATAAGGATCGGGCTCAAGTTCCTTTGTCATTAAGAAATGACAAGAAATCCCTCCAATATGTAAGAACATGCTGAGCTAATAAAAAATAAATGAATAAATAATTTGCTGAACTTTGTTTCCACTCATTGAAGACTGGAAATAAAAATTTAAAATTCACAAGGGTAGAAGAGGGCTAAAGATAAGAGTAGCTGTTTTGAATAGTAGTAAAATAGGGATTAGATTCAGGACTTCCAGACCTAAGAGAAGGACAGTGCATTTGAAATCAATTAAAGGGCCAATATTTTTTGGCTCCCCAGAAAGGTGAGAGAAGTGATCATTTTTTTAAGCTTCTGAGCTTCTAGGTTCCTGTCAACTATTTTCTTTAGGTGAGGTGAGCATGACTACTCCCTCTAATACAAAGGCTGCCTCCACGCAACTGAGTTGACAAGTACACACAGGACCACATGGGCATAACTATAATTGGTATGATGAACAGCTCTTTGTTTCAAATATTAAAAGCAAGATGATTCTAGCACATGATCAGTGAGCACAAGGACACACTTATCAAGCCAAATGATGGAAATAAATTTAATAATAAAACCCCACCAGGAGGAATAACTGCTCGTCTGAATCCAAAGGAAACTTTCCCTGCCATCTGCTGTTGTTAGCATTTTATATTGCCATATTTGCCTGCTCTCTTCCAGAGCCCAGTGCCACTAAAGCTCTTCATTCTGCATAAGTGACTAGGCAGAACAGGGCAGTTGGAGGGGTGGGAGTGAATACAGAAGGCACTTCACTATCCTGCATCAGTGCCATCTTTACCAGCAGGGCAGATTCCAGGAGTACAGGAATCAAAGCTGGACTTCTCCAGGAAAACGTTCATCACAGAAGTGAAGGACAAACAGACACCAAAGAACAGGGGCCATAAGGTAGATCTTCTTGGCCACACCAGCATCCCATTGCATTTCCTCCCCAAGTATGACACAACATCAAACCCAAAGGTGTCAGGTCGAAAGCATGTGTCCTCCCAGAAGGGACCCTCTTTGTAACAGTCTTTAGACCTGGTTACCCATGAATAATGTGGTGTGGAGGGGAGGTATCATCAGCAAATACCCTCAAGCCATCTACAGATGTCCCAAAGACAGGGATAATCCGGACACCCATTAGGGGCAAAACAGGATTCTCGTATACAGAGAATTGGGCAATGGCAGTAGCTGTCGACTTGAAGGTAATGTATGATATTTCTCTATAAAGATAATATCTGACAAAACAAGGTACTTAAATGATTATGGGTGTAGGTGTTTTCCATCCAATAATCTTAGGGACAGTGAAAGCAGAATTAAGTAGCTATGAGGGAAGCACACAAGTTTTGTCCACCATGCCCCAAGGAGGCAGTTTGTGTTTGGACTGTGTGTTCCTTGGTAAGCAAGAAGGGAAACCCTGTCTCAGGTGAGGCTTACTGTGGCAATGTCACCAGATTCCCCAGAAGAGTAACCAGGCTGAGACAGAGACTCAGACCTTCCCCAGGTAAGGTGGTCTCAACATCTGTGGCTATTCTATGAGCTCTGCATATAAACCTGAACTCCTATAGACAACTTTCAGCCTAAAGAAGGCCTGACAGATTTCTATCTTTGGGCACCATGTAAGAACCACTCAGAGGTCACAGTAGGGATTCTCCAGTCTATGTCCAAGAAAGATATAAACCAACTGGAGAGCAGCTGAAGATAGGCCAGATAAGCCACTTCTGCATGCTCTGTGTCTTGCCCAGGTGTGCAGCTGTGCTTGGCAAGGAAGAACCATCTGCTGAGGAAAAAAAACGATGAGATTTGGGGGGCATATCAGTCAATGAGGAGATAGGCCAGCTGTTGACACAGATACACCCATATGGTTTAAGAGAAAGACAAACTCTGAAGTCTGGGTACGGACATGTAGTTCTTAAGATTTTTGGCTTGGTTTGTTTTTGGAAAAATAATGTAATGGGGAAAGAAGGTTCATGGACATATGTAAAATGAAGGCTATAGGTAAAACTTCTCCCCAAAGAAATGCATATGCATGAGATTTGCCTTCAAATCTGAGAAGCTAATAGGGTCTCTGAAATCTCCACATGTAGCCAAGATTAAGAATCCCTGTTTAGAGGCATTTGGGGACAAAACTGATGAAGAGTTTATTCATGCAGTTTAGTAACCTCAATAGCAGTTTCTCAAAGTATGGTTTCCATGACACTTGCATCAGAATTGCCTAGTGCCACTGCCTAGTACTGGCTTAAAGTGCAACATCTTAAGCCCCTTCTCAGAATGAGAGAATCAGTACCATTTAGAAAGAGCTCCTGGGATCTATGTTTTTAAAAAGCACTCCTGTAATACAGTCACGCATTGCTTCATGGCAGGGATACATTCTGAAAAATGCCTTGTTATGCAATGTGTGCAAGCAACCTAAAGTGTATTTTTACACAAACTAAGATGACCATTATGTCATTGGACACTATCAACTCATGGGACCATCATCCATCATCATGTATGTGATCCAGTGCTGGCCAAACATCATTACATAATATATGGCTGTATTTCAAGAAAACCCAAAAGGGCAACAAAAGAAGATCTTGAGAGCCCAACCAAAAGTCAAGGCTGGACCAAAAACAGGATCAGAAACTGATCATAAAATTGATGGAGTATGCAAGGGGATGGGTGGAGCTCAAGGTTGTCTGATTGACAGGGAGGAGGAAAGAGTCAATAATGCTTTTGTATGAGTCAACATTTGTCTAGTTTCTTCCTTCGGTCCAGGCACTTTGGATGTACTTTATATCATTTAATTCCTCTCAATTTCTCTCACATCATAGATTAAATAAAGTTTCAGAGTGTTTAAAAAGTTCATACAGAGTCATGGATCAAAATAAGAGGAAGAACCAGAATTTAAATACTGGCAACTTGATCTCAAGACTACACATTTAAAAATAAATATATACCACACCGTCTTCTCATTATGTATCAAACATGGATTACACAAGACAAATTAATTCATTATAAAAATATTTGACTATATATTGCTTTCAATAATCTTTCCACATACTTCAGAATAAAAGACTTATTCAGATGAAACAAGGAGAAAGAAATACAAAATGTGATAAAAATCATTTGACAGTGTATAAAGTTTGGTTTGCAAGTGCGTTGGGCAATCAGGAAGGGGACTCACTTCCAGTGCGAAACAGCTGAAGAGGCTTCCAAGAGGAAATGGATTTTTTAATCAACTCTGTAAATCAGGAAAATTTTGAATTGACCCAACCATATATATAGCATGGATTTACCTTGACTAGAATTAAAATCCACCTTGAATATAACTTTTGATAAAAAAAGATTGTTTATGGAAGGCAGAGAGGGGAATTCCTGATTGAAGTTTCAAAACTGATTCTCCACAACTCCTTCACAACTCTGGAAAAATAAATTAATAGCCATCTTTTGAGGTGCTTACAGTGTGCCAGGCTCTGTATTAATCCACTGGACACTTATAAAACATTCTGTGATAGATATTACTATTACCATCCCATTTTAAAATGACAGACTTGTCAAGCTGCAGCAGGTAGGAAATGGTAGATAAAGGCTTAGATCCTGAAGGTCCAGTGCTAATGTGCTCCTCTGCCCACAGGTTATGTTGACACACCAGCTTAGCCGAGGTTTTGGCGAATGCGTCTCTGTCCACTATATTGATGCAGCCAAGAAAGGGAAGAGATCCCACTGGACAAAGAACTTGGTGTTTGCTGTGGTACATAAATGATCATGTTTTAAAAGTACAGGCGTCATTTTTTAGTAAACCACCTGAGAGAGTAGGAGATCAACAAAAGGAGGGCTATCTATTAATCTGCTTCTCCCATCTGGCAGACAGCCCTATTCCTAGAGTAGGGGTCCTCACATTTGAAAGCATTTTTATTCCAACCCTAAGCACTGTTTGTTCCCTTGGAGTCCAGGAAATAGTCCTATAGGGAACTGACTTTGTTTTAAGGGCTTTCCCTTTTTATGACTCTCCCTGACTTTAATCCCACAAGTTAACCTTTGAGAGCTCATATTTTAAAATTTTAATTGATGGTCTTCCAAAAATCAAAGAGAAAGAGAAGCATTTATACAGAGGCAAAGATGCCTACCTGTATGTCCACTGATAGATAACCCATCATGACGCTCGTGTCCAGTTCCCTAAGAGCAAGTCAGACAAGAGCTCCAATGACTTAGCCAGATGTACTCAAAAAGTGAAGGCATGTGCTCAGCTGCCTGTATAACCTAGTCTCTTACAGTACCACTTCTGCAAACACTTCCTTCCGAAAGTGCTCATGGTTCCCAGTGGAATGACATCCATCCAAGCAACATTTTCAGTGGCTGTCTTTTGTTCATTTTCTATAGCCTTGTTTATTCCTAAGGGTCTCAGTTTTCCTTCAGTTATCCCAGCTCACACAGCAAAGCTGGCTCATTCTTAGTTCCATGTTCACACAGAGCAGCCCTCAGCAGGATGACAGGAGGAGCAAACTCAGCGCTAAGTGCCAGGCGACAGTCCAAGCAGTTATATGTGTTTACTTATTTAAATTTCTCTAACAACACCATGAATTAGGATTACTTTATACTAAGGAAATGAGCACACAGAATGTTCCAGCCATTTGCTCAAGATTACAAAGCAAATGCATACCCCTTTTTATCCAAGTCACAAAGCTTCACTTTGAAACTTGTGTGCCCAAATGTTACCCTCTGTACCTTTAACTTACTCACTCTTTACTACCAACTTGCATATATATATTGTAGAACAAATGTTAAAGAAAGAACACTTCCCAAAAGATTGAAACCATTGTTTAGACGGTAATAATAGTGCTACCATATATTGGGCTAACGGCATTTTGTGTTTCTTGTGCTTTTCATAGTGACCCTGCAGAGTGGTCTAATTGACCCTATTTTGAAAAACTGCTGAATCAGACAACTCCAAGTGTTTGTTCAAGATCATCAATAGGTCCGTGGAGATTTGAACATGGATCTGCTCAATTTGGAAGCTGCTGCTCTTTCATTGCTTCTCACAGTCTCAATACTAATAGGCCAGGCTCGATCATCCTAGTGCAAAGAAACACTCATGTGAAGTGTCATCACCTTAGAACTTTCAGCAGTCACAGAAAGGAGCATTGGTGATAATTAGGCATGAATTCTAGGCACTAGGGAAATAATGGTCTCTCCAAATTCAGAGAAAAGTGAAGTATGACTCTTGGTGACACTATAAACATTAAAATGGCTATAGGAAGAAGGAAGTTTCACAATAACAAATGCTATTGATCAAGAAGAAGAAAGAGGAAATGTCTTCTCTCTCTCTCTCTCTCTCTCTCTCACACACACACACACACACACATACACACACACTCCTCTATGGAGAGCTCTCTAATCTCAGATTTTTATAGAAATACCTGAAATATAGAAGGTGGCATGCACTCCAAGAAATAAAAACCAGCCATACAGGACCAAGAGTGCAAACCAGACTGAGGTTTAAAAGCAAAGTGTAAGGGCACTAAAAGAGCTCTTTGCACTGGAAAGAGCAGGAAGAAGAATGGAAAGGCCCATTTGGGGGCAAGCAGTGTCATATTGAAAGCTAGAAAAACAGGACAATTCAACTTCTATATTGTTTTCTCTATCACAGAAAGTGATCTTCAAACTAGAAAGGCTAGAACAATACGGTTAGTAGGAAATTGAAACCCAAGATGCTCAAACAAACAATAAGAAAACAAACACCTGGCCACTCCAAATGAGTTCAAGGCCACAGAACAGGTGAATGGCATCCAGCTTCACCAAAGAAAAGTGTGGAATGTGGAGCAGATGCCTGGAGCAGCAGGAAGTTCGGGGGTTGGGGATGATTTGGAAGAACAGGAACAGGCTTCCCTTTTCTAAAAACATGGAATGGGTGACTTTTTAATAGAAAGATGCAAAATGACAATGCCTGGCAAATTTTTAGAAGAGTAAATATCTCTTAATAATTAAAAGATAATTATTAAACATTATTATTTGTGCAATATAATTCTTATAAAAGTTTCTGCCAAACTACTTGCTTACACATTGGGAAGTGACCATAGGAAGTCATCATATTCTTCCAGGCCCAGATTTCAAGAAACTGTTATTAAACTATCCTACGGACAACATCCATAAACACAGACTGAATGAGAGTTGTATAAGGAAGCATTTTGTTAACTATGATTGAAGAGCTAGGATGTTTACAAACGTGATTCTCTCTACCTATAAAATATCAATGTAGTGATGGGGGCTGATATTGATCTGAGAATAATCCCACTTATTGACCACATGGCTCATGACTATATGAGTCATATACTACATAGCAATTTAGCCTCATTTGACATTATAGAAATAAGACACACGATATTTTGATGTCACTATTTTGAAGTCATTTTGAACCCTGGAAAACAATTTAATTTGAAGGGAGTTTTTAAGTAGCAATTAACATGATTACACACAAACTATATTCTTGATCTTCATCTCATTTATGGGTGAATTTTAGAAGTGCAATAAATTTAAGACTGGGGAAAAGGCAAGGCTCTGATATACTCATTGTTTACATTGCTAAGAAATGAGGAATTAAAAATAAAAAATTCATAAGCTAATTTTTTCATGACCAAATTAAAATAGTTACATCAAAATGACTGCATCAAAATCTTTTCTCAGGTCTGACTTTCCATATATTCATCTCCATCACAGATTTTGGAACTCCATTGCAATGAGGCCCGATCTCTTCAGAATATCACCCTAACTCCACTTCCCAGGTTGGCAGTAATTTGTTTTTCTTCTAATATTTGTGAGGATAGAGAGATGGAGGCATAGCCGGTATGCTGGCTTTACAGACCCCTTGAAAGCTGTCCTCCAAGCCACATGGTGTCTTATCACCTTCAGAGAATACAAATAAGGACTGACTATCACCAAGTTCTTTGGTTGTAAGCAATAGAAATAGACCCTGGCTAATCTTACAGGAAGGATGCTGGAGAAAGTGTACAAGGCCATGGTCAGAGTAGCTCCAGGATGTCAGTGGAGAACCCAAAGACTTCATCTGCAAGAAACTGCCATGACAGCTGTGGTTCTACCTACCATTTGTCTGTTAGTATCTCCACTCCACTTTCAAAATTGCCTCACATACCCTCCCTGTGATCAAGGCTGCTGAGGTCACGATACTGACACACAGCCCCATGAATGGAGGAAAGCAAATTCTCCAAGGGTGGGGGTGGAGGGACAAAGTACCATTATCAGAAGAAAGGGACATTATCCTAGGAAAGAAAAAAGAATACGCATCCACAAGAGACCCGATCTTTAGTCAAACACTTATTTTCAAAAATACATGCTTACCTGTTTCATGTAAATAAGCAGTGTAGTTGCCTGCAAGCTCCATCAGAAGAGCGTATTTGGTCACCTGTATTTAATTTTTAAGAACACTCTATTGTAAAAGCAAGGGAAGGGACTGTCTCACATCTCAGCTTCATCCCACCTCATGGAGAGTTTAGTCTTTAATTCTTAGTTGCATATTTTTAGGAAGGACACCGTGAAGGTATTTGTCCTAGCCACTATTCTCTCTCACCTGTTCTTTACTCTGTAATCTAGAAGAAATTGATCCTAGAGACCAATTTCCCCAAATCTCTTACCAACTGGCTTCCAGTTAGGCTGTACCCTGGGTGCCCTGTCCTGGGATTCCAGGCTCTGGGACCATTTCTCCTATTCATTCTCTGGTTCTCAGAATGAAGTCACCAACCTCTGATTGTCTCACATTTTCCTTTTGTCCCCTGAGACCTTCTATCAACAATTAAAAAGTTTCCATATTGGTTTCCCTCTACCAGAAATATAGAGAGTGTTTCTGTATTCCTTTCTGGATCCTGAATCACACACACCAATGCTGGGGGTGGGGGAAACAGATTATGTTCAGAGTAGGATTGTGAGGGCATTTGATGGCACTTCTTCCTTGAAATGCGCATCTTGTACAAAGGAAGCCTTGAGGAATTTGATAACTGACTTCAACTACTAAAGAGCTTTCCTCTGAAAAGAGGATAATATTTATCCCAGTGTAGTTCCAGAAAGCAGAACTAGAATTAGCAAGAAGTTTCAAGGAAGCAGGTTTCAGCTCACCAGTCCTTTAAGCATTGGAACTACCCACATGGAATACACCAGGCTACTTCTATTGAAGTGTAGTCAGGCAGAGGATTGGTTTCCATCGTCATGACACTGGAGGGGGTGTTGTCACACCAGTGTGATGAGCCAGGGCAAATCAACTCTCAGAGGCCAACAGACCCCAGGTAAAACCTTCTGACTGCAATGAAAGATCATTTTCATTTGACACTGTAAGACAAAGGTAGGATATTTAGTGACCTGCAGAAAATAATAAAAATTATCCTCTAGAATGTATCTTGTTCCCAGAGTAATTTGAAACAATAAACCTGAGACCCTAAGAGTGAAGAAATTCAACCTGCCACCATTTGCACCCAGCTGAAAACTGATTCCCATTAGGAGGAAAATGCTCCTCACTTCCTCCCCATCTGCTTTGCCTGGGCCCATGTTGTGGGCCTGGGATTTATACCCAGAGGCCCTGGGAAGAAACCAAAATGACTAACACTAGACTAATGGAATCATCAGACCTAGTGTTTGAAGGAAATTGCTCATCCTCGCGGGTCTTGTTTGACAGATCCAAATCTCTGAATCCTGTATTCCAGGCTGGGATTCCCATCTCAGCCACGGAGTCACAAGGGATGAGCAGACAGTTAACAGGGAACCAGACAAGACTTAAAACCTTAACGAGATTATCTTCCTGCCACCTTGAAAGTCCCACCACTCTTCCAATTATTGCTACAGCTGTCAGAAACTTGTGCACATCTGCACAGTTCCCACCCTTCTGATGTTTGGGGCATATATGATGAATCTCAAAGCAGCTGTTCTCCATCAACCAGTTATCCTTTCCAGTACAAAGCTGCCTTCAACTGCATGCTGGCACTTCTGACATGGGTGGGGAGACAGCCATTCTATCTTGGGCACAGTTCCCCAAAATACAGAAACATTAAATCCTATCCTCCAATATTCTCAGAAAATGGTAACTACTGGCACACTAAAAGAAGCATAATCGTAACATTTTCCATGTCAAGATGGGGACATTAGAGCAGAGGAAATATAATGACTGATCTAAGGTAACATACCAGAGACATAACAGGACCAGAAATCAAACTAGTGTTCATTCTGTCCTTGTCCAGGGCTGATACCCCCACTCATCCTGACCTTATTGCTTCAAACAAGAGCCTACTGTCTAACGAAGCATTTCATTGCATCTGTCCAGCTTTCTAGCAAGCGAGGGTTCACAGCAGATTTCAATGACCTACAAGTGACGCAGCCCCTTGTGCATGATTTTACTTTCCTTTCTACGTCCCTCTAATTTGTCCCAGCATTCTTCCTGTTTGTCTCATGTCATGGGCAATTACCCAGAAGAAACCCCAAAGTGGTGGACAGACCTGACTTGCCCGTAAGCAAGTACCCAACTCAGCCACCTGGTGACCCGGGGACACCAGAGTGTCAACGTGGTAACACACACACACATTTTAGGCCTGGAGGCCAAAAGTCCTGTGGCAAATAATTTTGAGTTAAGCATTCTCTCGCTAAAGCCCTTACACTATCCCCCTTCACACACCAACAAACGTACAAATTCATGTTCTAATGCCATATTCTCTTAACGAAAATCAATTCATCAGTTCCTGGCCTGAAGGAGTAAAAGTCTGGATAGAGGATGGTGCTAAAAGAGAAGAAGGGGCAGGGATACAGAATGTCACAGTGTGGTGGGCAGTGCTCACTTAAGGGGCGGTGTCCTCTCATGGGGGGCCCCCACCTTTGGGATCAACTCTCCTGCTACAGGTCAGGAAACCCTTCCTCATCTTCCAATTCAGTAGACATGGATTGAAGGGTTCATCCACCTCTGCCCTCCGTTTTGTTTTCCTCAGACTGCTCTCTTATTACTCTTCACATTGTTCCCTTCCCTGTCCCTTTATGTCCCCAGACTCTATTTGGCCTACCTCCCCTCTGGTCTGAGGCAGACACCTGGGGACACTGCTATCCAATAATTAGCCAGGGCATCTGCTGAGCCAAACAAACTCTGGAGATCTGCAGCTGGCAAAGCAGAGTCCTGCCTGGAGGAGGGGACACTGAGCGAGGCCCACTGAGCCTTCTCAGGTGGCCAGATGACGCCTAATTAGGCCCCCTGCTCTAGAGGCCTCACCAGATGGGCAATTGCCTGGAAGCCTTGGGGAGCCAGCAGACACTCTGGGAACTCCCAGTGTGCGGCTTCCTTTCCAGCTGCCTCTGGGACTAACAGGGGGGAAGAACATTGGAAATAGTAATTGGCACCTTAGGTCAAGGGGCCTTGCCTTTCTCTGCCAGGGGGAGAGAAGCTCTACTCCCCAGCAGGACAGCTCACGCCCTCCCCCCAAATCATCCTCCCTCACCAGCCTGCGGCCTGAGCTGTTGATTGAAAAAGGTTTTCCTTTTAGATCCACACCAGAGGAGTTGGCACTGGGAACGTTTTTCTAAATCTAAACAATGCACACCATGAATTCACAAGAGGCAAAATTTAACCAGACGGGAAACAGAAAGCAAACACACAGGCTTCATTCTTCCAGTCTCTACAGCCTGCAAAAGTGAGCTACAAAAGGCAAGGCAGAGGAGGGTGGAGCAGCTAATGACTGAATGCGACACAGTGCTGTTTCTAGGCAAGGAGAGGTGGGGAGCCGGCAGAAAGACGGGGAGGCTGGGGAACAGGCAGGTTCGCATTCCAGAGCATGGCCAAGGCCCACAGAGAACCTTGCGGCTCTGCTCCTCAACCCAGTGGCCACAGCACTTGCTGCCCTGATATGGCATGTCTACGAGCAAACAAAGGCCAGAGGGGGTTCAAGGAAGCCGAGCTCTGGCACCATTAGATGGAGTTTACCTTTCAGCATCTCAGTTGCGTGCAAAGGGAACCAGCCATGACAAAGGAAGGTCACAAACACTGAGGGGGGTAAATGGGAGAAGCAGAGTTGAGAATGGACCACACAACAACCTCTTTGCCTTTTTCTCTTACTGGCTTCTCTAACTCTCCTCTTGCACAACAAAGAACATTTTTGCCTTTTGGTGATGAGAATGCTATCTTCAGTATTTAAGTTCTTGACTCAAATACCCTTATAGAAAAATCAAAGGTCAGGAAAGCTGGAAACATCTTCTGCCTTCACAGTCCTTGTGCCTCAACTTGGAAAACCCTATAAGCAACCACATTGGTGCACAGAAGCAGTCCCTGGGTCTTGCCTGGTGGTTCCCTTCCTTAAGCTTTTACAAAATGAACTCACAGCAAAATGTATTTTGCTATATAGTCACTCTCTAGCACAGTAGCAATTGTGCTGTTTTCTAACTGTTATATGGACGAAAACTTTGAGAAGAAAGTGTAATTAGGCAGGGGAAATAATCATGGGAGTCATTTATTATAATATTCCTTATTTGCCATTATTATTAACATCCCTTATTTGTGGGACCAATTTAAGGACAGGCTGGGCCGCATATGATTACATTTTGGCCATGGGAGGACAAAACTGGCATTAGAAAGTCTTTGAGCAATTTCAGCCCTCTGTAGTTTCTGGAGTATAATATATTTTCTGCAGGCTTTGGCTAATACAGTGGACATTAATTGTTAATTCTCCAACAGCCATCTGCTGAAAAGTAGATTGCATGGAAATCTGGGGAGACAGCGCCATCTAGCAACCCTGGCTCTAAGTGCTTCAAAGCTGGGTCGTTGTTAACTGGACCAAGCAGGGAAAATACCATTCTTTTGGGTGCACTAGGTTGGAAAGATGCTCCCCACAAATCCACCTGGTATCAGTGAGCACAATCAGTTTTCAACAGCTGGGGGTCTATTTTGCTTCAATAAATCTCTGTGTGGATCAGCAATTTCATGAAAATACATTGACAGAGCATTTCATCTGGAAAACACCTTGGAGTCATACATTTGGCAGATGAGGACACTGATGCCCAGGGAGAAAAAGATACCCCTTCGAGGTCACACAGCTACTTTGCAATTAAAGCATGCTCAGAAACAAGAACCAATCTTACCATTCCCAGAATGGTAAGAACCATTTCTCAAAGGCCAACCGAGATAAAGGCAAGAGCAAGACACAGAAGTAAGCGCGGCCATCAGTAAGCAGAGGGATGGGTGTATTTCTGAATCTGTAATACACTAGTCTCTTATCCATGGGGGACCTGTCTCAAGACCCTCATGAAATGCCTGAAATCTGAGGAATTACAAAACTCTCTATATACTATATTTTTCTTATACTTATGTACCTCTGATAAAGTTCAATTTATAAATAGACACAGAAGAGATTGATAATAATAAAATTAAATAATCCTAACAGCACACTGTAATGAAATTGACATCATTACTGCTCTTGAGCTGTGCCATCCTTAAGTAAAACAGTGTCATTTAAACTCAAGAACTATAATGTCACAGTAATCTGATAACCACCGTGACTACTAAGTGACTAATGGGGAAGCAGTGTATATGGCATGAATATGCAGGACAAAGAGATGATTTCCATCCCTGGTGGGGTGCAGTGGGGTGGCACAGGGTTTCATCATGCTGCTCAGCATGGCATGTAATTTAAAACTTATGAATTGTTTATTTCTGGAATTTTTCATTTGATATTTTTGGACCATGGCTGAGCATGTGTAACTGAAATTGAAGAAGATGAAACCATGGTTGAGGGGGAATACTGAATAACATCAGGGATCCAGGAAGGTGCAGGTTAAACACAGGGACACGTTTTGACCCACACCTAGGATGCAGGCACATTCCGTGAACAGATCTTTGAGAAGCCCTCTATGGCATCATTGAAATGACTGAAACAACTATTTGGTCTTGTCTTAGTCTATTCAGGCCGCTATAACAAAATACCCTAAGCTGGGTATTTTATAAAGACTAGAAAGTCACAGCTCACAGTTTTGGTGAGTGGAAGCCCCAAATCAAAGAGCCAGTAGATTTGTTGTCTGGTGAGTGTCTGTTCCTCATAGCTGACACCTTCTATGTGTCCTCACATGGCAGAAAAGGTGAGGGTGCTCACTCAAGCCTCGTTATAATAACACTAATCCCATTCATGAGAGTGGAGCCCTTATGTCATGGATACTTGCCAAAGATCCCACCCCCTATTAGCATCACATTAGGTACTAGGTTTCAACATTAAAATTGGGGGTTCAGGGACCAAATTCAGACCATAGCCAGGCTGCTCCTCAACCCAGTTTCTCTCTGGCCTGACCAGTCAAATTCCTTCCCAAACAACAAATATTGCACATTTTAATATTGGAAATAGAGATTTTCAGGATTTTCTCCCCTGAAGGCCCTTTGGAACTTTAACTTTGAATATGTCAGACTCTATTTCGATCTCTCAGTTAAGAAATATTTTGTGGACTGTGCCTATCAGAGCTGGAAGGGACTTCCGGGACGACTTCAGCCAGGAAGGCTCATCCCTGAAGCTCATCTGAATCACCAGGGGAGACATTACGAACAGCAGACCAATTAAGTCAGTCTCCAGCACAGGGATTGTTTTTTAAGTTCCATGAGTGATTCCAAAACACAGTCAAGGTCGAGAAGCACTGACTTCTGGCCCATCTTCTCCTCTTAAAGATGAGAAAACCAAGACTCAGACAGACAAAGTAGCTTGCCCAGAGACACAGAGTAATGGCAGAACAGGGACCCACTTTCTCTTCCCTATCTTCTGCTACCTGTTGTGGTCTATAACACCATCCTTGGCTTTGTGGCCTGTGAGACCAGTGGGCAAGCAGCTGGTGGCCAGGTGGGCCATCCTCTTCACACACAGCTCTGAGAGGACAGGTATCTCTGCGTGTCTGTGTACAGGAAGTCACCCAAGCTCTGGACACTTGGGAACCTGAAAGAAGACCAGCTAGCAGAGTTTGACTGATGTAGGAACTCAGTCTTCACCAGTGTCATTTCTTTCCTAAGTACAATCTCTAGAACAGGAGAAATATTCACAGGGTGGATATGGGAACCATTCCAGACCACTGTGATAAAAACCAGATTCAAACTCCATTAATCACCTATTTGGTTGACCATAGTGGCATTTTGGGTGTCCAGCTTCCAGCAGTCCCTCCAAAGCCTGGTTATTTCCCTTCCCCTGTTTACAACCACCCTACTGGATAGCCACGGGTGCCTTTGGGGAAGTTAGGGAGAAGAATAACTATTCATCTTTGGCTGTGTAGCAGGATTTCCTTAAGGAGACTTGCACTCTGCTTCATTCTAGAGGGACTGGGTCTGGAGACTGGCCTAAATCTTAGAATCAGGTGAGGCACGGTGACCTGCTATTATGGTGATTTTATTGGTCAGATGCAGAGCTCTTCCATCTATGCCAAACAAGTGAGACTTTTCCAGGCTGCCCATCTGTCCCTTCTCAGGAAATATAATGATTGGCAGCCGGTGCTATGATCTTCAGGGGTCACACTATTCTGATGACAACTTTAGCTCTGACAACCCTTATAGTGACCATGCCATCCTGGCTTTGACAATTAAGTAATGCCTCTTGCTCTCCACCGGCTGGTCCCATCCCTGTGGAAGTCAGAGAGCCCACTGCCATTCCTGGTCCACAGAGAAGAGCCACCTCAGAGCTCCCCAGGGAACATCTCTCCCAGTCTTGTTGAAGAGTGTGCACTTGGGACCCTCTGCAGAGGCAAAGACACAGAGTAGGTGAGCCAGTCCCCTGTGATCCATCTGCTCTAGCACACCCATCTCCCTTTCTCCCTAAGTCTTTGGACACTTCTGTCGCTCTGAGGACATCCAATAGGTAACCCTGCCCATCTCACTTATTGAAAAGGTCTGGTCCAGGTCTTGTCACGTTTTTGTCTTCATACTAAATAAAAAAACTCAGAGTCCAATATTTTTCTTCCAAACTTCATCTCCATCACTTTAAAAATAGATCAAAAAATTCCTTGTGGACAAACTGCCTCAGGTTTTATAGAAACCCCTGCTCACAGGCCATGAAATGAGTAATTGCATCAATACCCCAAGAGCTTAGAAGAATGATGCAGGCGATCTTAGCATATGTTTCTCTACTGTGGCCAGCGTCACCCCAGCAGGGTACCAGCACAGATATCCCAGGCTGTGCTTCCTGGATCCACTTCCCAGTTCTACTCTTTTTCCTCAATCAGGGAAGTAAAAAGAGAGGGAGGTGAAAAATCTTGATCTTCAGAGGGAAAATAATCCTAGAACTCCTAACACTTTCCCCAAAGTTTTGACCTGTGACATTCCTGAGAGTAACACAGCAGAAGCTTTAAGGAGTGGTGGGACACAGACAGGGATTTGAGCCTAAGTGCCTGCTATAGATAGGCCAACTTTGCCTGCGAGCCCTTTTTTGGATGAGAATGTTTTGACCAAACTCACACAAGGCTGCCAAGTGCTTCAGTCCAAGAATCCTTTCAAACTGTAAGTCAGAGGATGAAACCCTGAACTGGCCTCAAGTTTCTCTCTGCATGAAGCACAAAGGTCCTCTTGCTGGGCACAGGTCCTGAGTGATCAGCACCCCTCCCTCCCTGGTTTCTTTCCTACCCCACAGCCTCACTCGCCCACTGAGGTCCAGCCACACTGGTCTCTTTGCTTGTCGTCAAACACACCTGGCCCCTTCCCTTGTCCGTTCCTTCTGCTAAGTGTGTCCCTACCCTAACTCTCCCCGACCTCCTTTCATCTTTGCTCAAATGTCACCTGAGGACCACCCTAACAACCACATCTTCAACTGCACCCCTGCCCTGGAAGGCAGCACCTAACATTTGCACACTTTATTTTGATCTTGTGGGTCTCCCCTACTGGAATGAGAGCTCCGTGAGGGCAGGGACATTTGTCTCTGCGAGATCCCCAGTCCTAGAAGATGTTTGGCATGTGGGTGATCAGTGCCTGCTTTGTGAGTCAATGAATGAAACTTCGGGTACTTGGTGCTGTGGTCCAGCCAGCCACAGCTTCATCACTGACCCATGAAAGACTTGGTTATGTGTAATTTGCTGCTTCTCATTGAAACCATGACAGTCTCACCATGATACTGCAACCACCTAGAAACCGCCCCATCTGGGAAGACATACAGCCATGGCAATTAACATTTCCACAGCATTTCCTTTTTTAAATTCTTTAATTAAAGTTACACACGGATGGTTAAAGCAAAAAGTTTCCACTCCACCTAGGGTTACCATATGTTTCTTGCAAAAATAAGTGAATCTTGTCCCACAAACCATGGGCTTTTTTTGCTTGCAGGAGGCTCAAATAAAAAAGAAAATGATAATTGTGATTCCTTTCACACTAAATTAATTACTTTACAAAAAATCCTACATTTAACCACACAAAAGGGCCTCCAGGGGAAATCCTTAAACACCTTATGATAAAAACATCAGTTCACAACGGAAGCAGGTCTCATGGGTCAAGCCATCTTAGTATTGTCCCTTGTGCCAAACAAAAGCTTCAGACAATGAATTCTTAGGTATTGCCCTGAACTCTGAATTCAGACAGCTATCTTAAGGCAAAGTGGATGATGCACTTACAAATGGAGAAATTCCTAGAGAAAAACTGTGTTCTTTCATTTACCAAATATTGACTATGAATTCAGAGGCATGGTAAACCTAACAAGTAAACCCTTGGAGACACTACAGGAGGTAGGATGGGAGAGGGGTATTTGATATTTGGAGAGAGAGTCTCTAGTCCCCCCTCCCTGGTAAGGGTCCTGAAGGTAAGATCTGAGTGAAGGGAGGAGGAAGCCATACCGATTTTGGAGAGAAAGTGCCCCCAGGAGAGCACGTATAAAGGTCCTGAGGCAGGAATGAGCTTGACATCAGGCTCCTTTTCTCCTTTCTTCCTCCGACTGGACACCAGACCCTCTAATCCTATCTTCTAACCCAGGCCCCTCTTTTCATCTTTTTATTTATTTTTTGTACCAGGGATTGAACCCAGGGGCACTTAACCACTGAGCCACAGCCCCCTGGGGTCTAGCCAAGTTGCTGGAGCAGGCTTTGAACTTGGAATCCTCCTGCCTCAGCTTCCTGAGCTACTGGGATTGCAGAAGTGTGCCACCACTCCCTTACCAGACTCCCCTTTTCTGGGACAGCCAGGGACTTCCTGGCACTTGGTTTGAATTAAATAGCTCAGAGCAACTCACCCCTAAATCCTCTGTTGCCACAGCGCCAGGTAAACGAGACAGCTTTATCCACGTAGACAGGAAGCTCCTGATACCTGGTCTTTCAACTCAGGTTTCCCCTGCTGACAAACTCCATCATCAAGCAGAGATAGTGAAAAGACTCCACTTGTCTCAGGCACAGCCCCCTTCTTCCACCCCCTCACCCAGCCACACACACACTCATTCCTGCAAAGGAGCTCAAACCACGAAAGGTAAAGAAGAGCTGAGCGCTCATTCTGTCCCATTTATCACCAGCCTGACATGCATCGTCACCCATGAGTGAGCTGGCTTCCTCACCTCACCCTCACCCCTCCTGCCAGGGATGGAGGGGTCAGCTGTGAGGAGGAGGGGCACTTAGGGCTTGGGGACAAGCCATGCAGACCAGTCCCTACTCCTGCAGCTCGCCCCTACCTAGAAGGAAAATCCTTTGGCCAGTAGGAAGGAAGCAGCCCGGCTGTAGACTCAGCAGCTTTTCCAGCCTGCCGAGTCACTGCTGCTAACAGTGTACAGGCTGCAGGGACTGCAGCAGAGGGTCCTGGTATATGAATGCATTGAAGTTTTGAGTTATCGCTTCCTATTTAGCTCAGCCTCATTTCTAGCAGTTCCTCATCCATTCTTATAAGCAAAACTGGTCATTGATTTAAGCAGAGAAGGCACACAGAGTGAATTTAAAGAATGCTGGAGAAGCAAAGTGGGCCACAGTATAGCACAGAGCTAAGCAGCTCCTTCATTCTGCAGTGATTTTCTATGGTGATGCTGCTATGTGCACTATTAGGTGCCTTTTATGTGTCATTTCATTTAACAGTCATCACAGTGACACAAGATTAATCTTAGCATTCACATTTTACCAATGAAAGACCTGAGACACAGAAAGGTAGAGACACCTGTCTAAGCTCACACAACTATAAAAGAGCCAGAGCTAGAAAGAGATGTCTAAGGCTTTAGAGACCAAAGACCCTGCTTTTCTCACCTATCCACACACACACAAATGCCTGAAATAGAAAAAAAAATGCTGTATAGCCTGGGTACTTAAGAATGAGCTCAGTTTTCTAAACCACCCTCTGAGGATGAGCTCAGAAGGGCATCCATATTACATTAAGTTCCTGGTAGGAAGAGGTTCAACAGGGGTACGAGGGTGGTGACAAGATGGTAAAGCCAGCAGAGGACTTTGCTAGCTTCGCAGGTTTGCCTGCCCCAGGCTGCCTGAGTGGGTTTGCCTTTGTGAGGATAATGAGAGGGATGCCTGCATCAGTCAGCATCTGCACACAGGCCGCTTCTGTCCTGCCTGGTAACAAGCTGGCCTGACACATAAACGAAGTTGGAAGCCATCCAACCAGCATGAATAGAAGGAAGCCAATAGGACTCACCTTAAAAATCTCAAGGCCTGAAAGTTCCTTCATTTCACAGATGCAAACGTGGAGACAGAGAGTAAGAAGTTGGCCTGGAAGATGTTACCAGATGGGCAGAAGCAGGACCAGGAAGAGCAATGCGTCTTGTCCACAGTTCATCCTTTCACCCACTCAGGTTTCTCCACACGGCAGCGCATGCTCACCTGGAGCTAACATTCAAGTGCAGGAGATGACTCTGAAGTGGCCCACGTGCTGCGATACAGTGGGAAGAGGAAGGGGAAGCTATGGAGCAGTCAGGGGAAGACCTCCCCAGGGTGACCCAGCCGGGACCTGAATGGAGGGAGACGCAAGTGCAAGGTTACTGAGAAAGGAGCACTCTGGGCACACACCCCAAAAACCCAGGTCAGAATACCCAGCCTGGGTGGAATGAGGAACCGCAGGGAGCAATGGATCCTGAGACATAATTGGTGCTAGCTCATAAAGTTTATATGCTAAGGACAGCATATAAGATTTGTTTTTAAAAATTAGTAATGGAGGGGCTGGAGTGATGGCTCAGTGGCTACGACGCTTGCCTGGCATGCGCAAGGACATGGGTTAGAACCCCAGCACACAATGAAGTGTCCCAGCAACAAATATGACATGAAAAACTAAAATTTATTCTTTCTCTCACTGCCCCTCTCTCTTTCAAAAAATAAAATCAGTAATGGAAAGCCATGGGAAAGCTAACAGGGAATATCATGACCTCTTTTGTTTTTTTAATATATTCTTGCTACCATGTGGAGAAGGTAAGTGTGGAAATGATGGTGGCTTGGTCTAGGGTGGGAGTAAAGGAGAATGTGAGGAGGGAGTGGAATGAGGTAGGAGCACGGTGGTAGACCCCGGAGGACTTGCTGATGGACCACACGCACGCAGGATGCACCAGAAAGCTACGATTCAAGGATGACAATGTGGATTTCTTCCTGCACATCTGTTTGATTTGTGCTGCCTTTAACCAAAGTGGAGAAGCGAAGAGGCTAGCTTTCAATCTCTACCCTCTATAGTAGTACATGGCACTGAGAAGGAGTTTAGTATGGGCTGGGGGTGCAGTTCAATGGTAAAGTGCTTACCTAGCATGCATGAGGCCCTGGGTTCGATCATCAGCACTGCAAAAATGCAAATAAAAAATTAAAATAAATTTAAATGATGAAATGAATGCAGTGATTAGTAAGTACATGCACAGAAATACAAACACAAACATTCAAATACCCTGTTTCCCTTTGGCTTTTGCTACGATTCTCAGCTATTTTAGCTATCTCAAATGAAATTTTAATTGGAATACCAAAATGTAAAATAGACAAATCACTAAATTTTACTAATTAAAATTTGTACTTTGAGTTCAATTATGACATTTGCCTGTTATAAAGTCAATCAATGGAGCCAAATGGTTCTTATGAACACAGACATTTGAAATCAGATGTTACAGATGACAGTTGCTGAGTCTACAAAGCCCAAATTCCAATTTATTCTGTTTTGTTTGGTTGTACCTTACAAATGGCAGAAGTTTTAAATGTGTTTTGTACCAGTTAGAAATGCCTTTGGCTGAATGTCAGAGTTAAATGCCAGTGGCTTAACCATGAGGGTCTTTATTGCTGATTAACAGAAGCCAAGAAAAACAGAGATATGTACCACTTAGAAATAGCACTTGGAAGACTTAAACCCTTACCCCAAAAGTAGAGGATAAGGAACAAGTTCTACCACCCAACTCTATCCATCCTCCATTATGCCATCGCCAGGCCGTCTTTATACCCACAGGGGGACACTTCATAGTCATGAGCCATTGCAATGCCATTAGAAAGCAGAAACAAGTGGCAGCCTGTACAAAAAGAGACCTTCTCATCATGCTCTACCCTGTTCTTTTTATCAGGGGAACACTTGCCCAGAAGCCGTCAACAGAATTATGTTGTGTCTCATTGGCCGGATCTGGGCCATATGCCCATGCCCAGACCTTCACTAAGCTACAAGACACTGCCTAACTGTGAAATAAGAGCAGGGAATAATTCCAAAAAACTTTTCAGTAATTGATCTGGAAGCTTGAAAGACAAGTGAAAAGACATTTTTGTATGATGATGAATAAATATTCATATATATATATAAAACTAGGCCATCTCCTGCTGTTCTCAGTGGCAAAAGGCAATTTTGATTGGATCTTTTCTGAAGACTTAAAAAAGTAAAAATAAAATGCCTGGCACAAAGAAAAACATACTAAACATGACTTTTTTCCCATTTATGTCCTCACAGTCCCATTTTATGTGGCCACTCTTCTCCCAGAATCTCTTTTCTCTCCCATGAAACCTCTTAAAAAATAGCATTCTCTTCTCACTCTCCTTCCCACAATAACTGCTCCTGGCTTTTCTATTTTCTTTTCCCTCCGTTATCCTGCTGTATAAAGGAGTTACAAAAACAACTTAGCATTTCCCCAAAGATGGAGTAGACAAAAGGCCACAGAACTCATGATTCAAAATTTTTAAATCTGTCACATGATAATATTGAATAAATCCCACTTCCTATTAGAGAATATGATCCAATACCCCCACATTTACAATAAGAGAAAAAATATGATTTACCATTCAATGTTATCAGTACGTGGCATGTTATGATTTAACCTGCTGTTCCACAAATGGCTACAGCAATGTGACATGAACAGGCTTTGTACAACGACCCCGGCATCCACTTTCATATGACCCACATATACTTTAGGGCTAAAGACTTTTGTACGATTTTCTGTGATTAATCAGATGCAGTCCTGAATTTATTGTAAAGCTGATAGTGTTTTTATGTGAAAAAATGTGCAGAGATAAGGTCACACCCTTCCACACACACAGTAAAGCAGAGGTCGTTTTCCTTAATCTTTTTCCTTTTTCAGCTATGTGAGAGATGCATTATGAAAACACTGTGGGAGTGGAGAGGTGGCTCAGCAGTAGAGTGCTTGCCTGGCATGTGTGTGGACTCAGGATTGATCCCACCACCACACACACAAATAAAGGAAAAAACAAAAAAACAGATGAAAAACAAAATTAACTCTCTCCCCCCCTCCCTCTCCTCCCTCTCTCTCTCTCTCTCTAAAAAAGATTTTTAAAAACTATAATAAACCTCAGTTTCATTTTATGGTAGAAAAAATGTAAGTTACAAACAACTAGTTTTTCACATTATTTTCCAGAGTCCCCTGTCAATATGTAAATGAATTAATCAATAGGAGTACCAGATTGACGAGTTAGCAAGGAAGAGTCTCCCAAAAAACTACCAACCCTGACTGTTTACAGGGAAATAAGCAATTGAATCTGTGAACTCCATGCTGCTAGTGTCTCCATAACATGCTGATCCCTTCCCCATTTGAAGAATAAAAATGCACAAATTCAGCAGAAAAAAAAAGGACCCTGTGCTTGAGGGTAAGAAAGACCATGACACATATCAGTGGAAGACTCCTTTCCCTAACATGTACAGGCTGTTTGGGAAAGGTTTTTCCTGGGATTGTGACTGTGAACCTCCAGGGCCAGGACTGAGTCTCTCTTCCGTCTCCAACCTGGACAGGATAACCGAGTAGTAATCATAATAATGTCAACAAGGCAGCAGGGGCTGAACTACAGAAAAGTCTCATTTTTGGTTCAGTTTTCAGCATCAGAAGTTCAAATTATGTAGCTTCACCTCTGATAAAATTGAAAACTGAAAGACTACCTCTGTTCTCACACCAACCAGAATTGAAACTCTCTGCCTTGGAAACTTCAGAAATTCTTTATGCACTTTTGGCTTGAAATAATGACTTCGTTTAAAAATAAAGTAGCTATAGATTTTTAGGTTGGTTTCCTTTTAATGATAGTGGGTTTTCTAAGCTCAAGGCAGGAAAACCCTCTTGGCCTTAGTCCCTGCACCAGAGTGAGTAATTAATGCCATGGTCACTGCCCCACCTCTGTTCTTTGATGTGAATGACTAATAGAAAGCATTCTTTGCAAAAGCAACTCTGAGCTCCTACTTATCTGCAGCCTCAAGCCTATGCTACTGCCTGGTCCTGCCTTGCTCTCAAACTCTCCAGCTCAGGAGCACTTGGCCTCCCTTGCAAGCTCAGGCCTTATTCAACTCTCTGAGTGGATCTTCAGGCAGTGGAAATGTATGATTATGGACTTTCAGGATCTGTAGTTGCTCTTGCTTCACTTGATTTCAATAATTCTACTCAATTCAACCCCAGTTACACCCAAGACACAGCAAAATAAACTTCATCCAATTTTGTCTCTATTTATAAATCAAATGGTTTCCTCCTTTATAGATCATATAGATCTATATATGTATATAGATCTATATATATAGATCGTATATGACTAACGTTTCATCAAGAAATCACACCTTTGTTCACACTTTGTTTCTTAAACCAATGCCTTGTTTATTCTGTATTCTTACTATGAGTTATTAGCATAGCCAAGAGCCGTTGAAATGCAATAAGGCTTTATCAGACAGCATGCTTTGGGAAGCACGTGGAAGAAAACCCAATTCAAATGGTTTGAACAGTGAACAAAATGTATGAATTCCCATAATAGAAGCCTGAAGAGCGATTTGGACATGCTTTTTAGATTCATCATTTCTTTGAGGACTCAGTTTTCTTCTTCTCAGCACTCTGTGTAATTCAGCAAGTGTAAATCACCTCATGCTTATGAGATGCTGTGACAGTTCCAGGAATCACAGCCCTCCATGAAAACATCAAGAGCAGCAGAGACAGTGTTACTTCGCCCCCACCCCCAGTTTCTTTTAACCAGCTAGAAAATCTTTCAAAGGAATTCCAAGTTGATATTCAGAAGTACACTTAAGAGTAAGGGCAGAAATGTCAACAAAGCCATAAGCAATTCATTTGATAAGCAATATTGAAATTGTATGTTGTAGCAGAGATAACTCTGCATTTTAAGATATATTACCCTGGGGCTGAAGCGGTGGCTCAGTGGTTGGAGAGCTTGCCTGGCATGCACAAGGAATCTGGGTTCAAATCCCAGGACCATATACACAACTAAGTGTCAGAGAAACAAAGGTCAGAAAAGAAAATAAATAAAATTGATTGATTCTCCCTTTCTCCCTTTCTCTCTCTCTCGCTCTCTCTCTTAAAAAAAAAAGAGATATATTACCCTTAAATGTTTCTGAAAATCTGAGTGATTATTTCTAATCAAACATAAAATCAAATTACCATCTAGGACATGAGATAATACAGTTTTTTCTACTAAAAAGTTCACAAATATGTTAGTATTAGCTAACATTAAATAAATAAATACCTACTACACAATTTTAAGACTTATTCTAAAGTGACAGTAATTAAGATCACAAGTTATTGGCATAAAGATACGGACAAAAATCAGTAGAACAGGATAGAAAGTCCAGAAAGAGACCTACCTATTTATGCCTGGTTGATTTTCAACAGATGTGCACAGTAATCCAATGAGGTGTTTGGTTTTGCTCAACAAAAGGGGCTAGAACAACTGAATGACCACGGCAGAAACAAATGAACCTTGATTCCTATGTCACACTACACATAAAAATTAATGCACTAGGTCACGGGCATAGACATAAAGTAAATCTTCTCCAAAAATTTTTCTAAAATAAAATACAACAAAGTCTTTTTATAATCTGAACATAAACAAATAATTCTTAGGCCATGTAGTCTAAGAAAGACCTGTGCAAGAATGTTGAGCATTTTCTTCAGAATAAGCCCAAACTGGAGACAACCCAAATATACAACAATGGATAATTGTGGCATATTAATAAAACATAATTATTATTGCATTCACAACTGAGCTGAACATAAAAACATGCTAAGTGAAAAAAAACTATATGTAACCTTATGGAAACCGCATTGTTCTATTTGTAAGATGTTCAAGGACAAGCACAACTAACCAATGTGATATAGTTAGAACAATTGGTTTCCTCTAGAAGAAAGAGGAACATTACTGCCTGGAAAAAGTCACAAGGAAACTTGAAGCAGTAATAGAAATGACCTCTCTCTTAATTGGGGTTCTTACTACATGAATTAGCTCCAGTCCTGGCAATAGGCAGGTATGGGCATGAAGGACAACCCTGAGGACACTGCACCTGGACCTCACCAGCCCAGTCCCAGGTCTCTGGCCCTGGCAGGTATGCAGAACACCCTAAGGACCCCACGACCAGACCCTGCAACACTGCCATGTGGGAACAGTACCCCAGCCCGACCCCAGCCCTGACAGGCACGCAGAACCTGCCCCACCACAGCAAGGGCCCAGGATTCCATCCCAAGCCCCAGAAGGCATGCAAGATACCCTGAGAACCTAGGAGCATGACCCTACCCAGCTGTTGTGCATACCTACCAGGTACAGTTATATTGGACTCATCCCCACCACCAATGATCCCAGGTCCCAGCACAGCATGTAGGCAGGCCTTCTTTTGGCCTACCTTGCATCTCCAGGACCCAAGGACACAGTAAGCACCCCCCATGGCATGGTTTTAACAACCCAGCAGGCTCTACCACAAAGCTACCAGGTTCCAGATCCAAGTCCTGAGCGTAGATCAAAGGTACAGCAAAACAAGGCTCCAGGCAGAAGCAGCTTTCAGGAAGAAGGTGATCGTCAGAGAGGCAATGTCTGACCAGCCCCTTAGGCCTGCAAGGAAAGAGCACCAGAGACATGCCTTGCTTCCACACAGGGAACCTCAATTCAAAGATCCAGAAGAAGACTTTCAAATACGAGGGATCAAACCAGAAAACATTCACCTCAACTCCCCTAGCAAGGAGCCCATGAACAGAGGACAGGATGAAAACCTAGAAAAACTTATCAACAATCTGATTACTCAAAGTAACGATGAACTAAAAGAAGATTTAATGAAGAGACTAAGTGGCAAAACTCAAGAGATGAAAACCTCTTTTATCAAAGAAATAGTGATACTGAAAACTTAAGTAACAGAGCCAAAGTCTGTAGTCAATCACATCAAAGAAACAACAGAAGAACTTAATAATAGGCTAACTTCTAAAAAAAAAAATAGGACCTCAGCTCTTGAAGAAAGAACTTCTGAAAATGAGGACATACTGAGCAAGCCTGAACACATGAATGACAAAAAAGAAAAAACCTCACAGAACATGGGTAGACTTCAAAATGTCTGGGATGAAATCAGAAGAAACAATAAAAGAGTAACTGGGATATAAGAAGAAATCAAAATCAAAATGTAAGAAAATGGCATAAAGAACATTCTCAGCACAAGTTAAAGAAAAATTTTCCCATATTAGAATACAGTCAGATATGCTCTTCTAAGAAGCATGTAGGACACCCAATAGGCCTAATCAAAAGAGATGCTCACCAAGACACATCATATTCAAAAGGTATTAAAGGCTGTGAGAGAGAAACGTAAAATCACATTCAAAGGCAAACCAATAAGGATCACCTCATACTTTTCAGCTCTGATTGTAAAAGAAAGAAGATCCTGGAAAGAGATCTTTCAATGTCTGAATGACCACAACCTGCAGCCAAGAATACTATACCCAGAAAAACTCAGCTTCAAATTTTAAGGGGAAGTAAGAACATTTCATGATAAGATCAAACTTATAGCATTCATGAACAGAAAACCAGCATTACAAATAATCCTCAAGGATAAACTCTAGACAGAAGAACAAGCAAATACTCCTCAAAAACCACAAACAGAGGAAATTCAATAAAGCTATACCCTATCAATAGACAACCAAGGCAGCACAGAACTTACTAATAAAACATGATGCCTATGAACCACAACCACATTAATATTCCAACACTGATATGAATGGTCTCAACACATCAATTAAAAGACATAGATTAGCAGATTGGATCAAAAACCAAAACCCAACAATATGCTACTTATAGGAAATCCACCTTACAGCCAAATAACATCCACAGATTGAGGATGAAAGGATGGAAAAATTTATACCAGGCTTACTTTCCAAGAAAGAAAGCTGATGTTGCAATACTTACATCTGATAAAGTAGATTTTAAATGTAAACTAATCAGAAGACATTAAGAAGGCCACTACATCCTAGTAAAGGGAACAAAACAGCAGGAAAATATAACCATACTAAATATATACTCTCCAAACATCCATGTTCCAAACTGTGTGGAAAAATTACTCCATATCATAAAACCATTTGTGGACCTCAACACATAATACTGAGAGACTTTAATACTCCTCAATCACCAATAGACAGATCATCAAAGCAAAAAAGCAATAAAGATATCTCCAGCCTTGAGAGCTCCATAAATCAAATCGACTTAACAGATATCCATAGACTATTCCACCCCAAAAGGGCTGAATTTACCTTCTTCTCAGCAGCACTTGGATCCTTCTCCAAAATAGATCATTTTCTAGTTCACAAAGCAAATCTCAGCAAATATAAAAAAGTACATATTATTCCATGTATCCTATCAGACCATAATGCCATGACCCTAGCAATTAACAGCAAAAACTGTAACAGATAATACACACATATGTGGAGATTGAATAATACCCTATTAAATAAATTGATCCAAGAAAACATAAGAGCAGAAATCAAGAGATTCTTGGAAGCAAATGAGAATGAAGACAGAACATATTAAAATCTCTGGGACAGCATGAAAGTATTCTTAAGAGGAAAAATTATAGCACTGAGTGCCTACATTAAAAATCAGGAGAGATCCTGATAAATAAGTTTGTGCTCCACCACAAATCCCTACAAAAGAAAGAACAATCTAATGCCAAAGTCAGCAAAAAACAGGAAATAATCAACATCAGAGCTGAAATCAATGAAATTGAGAACAAAAAAAATAAAAATAAAAATAATTGATGAAACAAAGAGCTGATTCTTTAAAAAATAAATAAAATTAACAGACCCCTAGTCAGTCTCACTAATAGAAGGAAGGAAATGAAGCAAATCAACAAACTCACCAATGAAAACAGAACAATCACACTGACCCCATGGAAATCCAGTGGATTATCAGAACTTATTTTGAGAAACTATACTTCTCTAAATGAGATAATCTGGAAGACATGGGCAAATTTCTGGACACATACAACATCCCCAAATTGATGCAGGATGATGTTGAAATCTTAAACTGGCCAATAATATGCACTGAAAACCAAATAGCAATTAAAAGTCTTCCAAAGAAGAAAAGCCCAGGACCTGAAGGATTCCCTGCTGACTTTTACCAGACCTACGAGGAGGAGCTAACACCTCTCCTTATTAAGCTATTTCAGGATATAAAAAAGGAGGGAATTCTCCCAAACACTTTTTATGAGGCAACCATAACCCTAATATGAAAACCCAACAGACACATCAAAAAAAGAAAATTACAGACCAATATCTCTGAGGAACATAGATACAGAAATCCTTAACAAGTTTCTAGCAAACCACATTCACAAAACACATTAAGATAATTAATCACTATCAAGAGGAGTCCTTCCAGGTATGCAAAGCTGGTTCAATATATGCAAATCAATAAATGTGATTCATCACTTAAACAGAATTTAGAACAAAAACCACATTCACATCTCAATTAACATAGAAAAGGCCTTTGATAAAATCCAGCACCCATTTATGCTCAAAACTCTGGAGAAATTAGGCACCAAAGGAATTTATTTCCACTATGTAAAGCCCATATATGACAAACCTTCAGCTAGTACAATCCTAAATGGAGAAAACATACAAGCATTTCCAATAAACTTGGAATAAGACAAGGCTGCCCACTTACCACATGTATTCAATATACTCCTTGAGACCCTAGCCAGAGCAATTGGCAAGAGAAGGAAATCAAAGCGAGAAGAATAGTAAGATAGTGAAACTACTCCTTTTTGCTGATAAGAAGATCCTATATCTGGAAGATCCAAAAAACTCCACCAGAAAATTGCTTGAGCTTATAAACAGATTAAGCAAAGTGGCAGGGCTACAAGATCAACACCCATAAATCAATAACTTCCTTATATGCTAATAATAACAGGACAGAAGAGAAATTAGGAAATCTATCCCATTCACAATATCCTCAAAAAGAATAAAATGCTTATGAATTAATCTAACAATGGAAGTAAAAGACCTCTACAATGAAAATTATCAAAATAGGAATGAAAACCAATGGAATCGAACAGACGATTCTGAGACAAACCCACAAATCTTTAAACACCTTATCTTTGACAAAGGGGTCAAAATATAACATAGAAGAGAGAAAGCCTATTCAACAAATGGTGTTGGACAAACTGGACAGTCATTTGCAGGAAGTTGAAATTAGATCCTTATCTCTCACCTTGCACAAAAATCAAATCAAAATGGATCAAGGAACTAGGAATTAAACCAGCTACCATTCAACTGCTAGAAGAACAATTAGGACCAACATTCCAGCATATGGGAATATGCAATGACTTTCTCAACTATACCCCCAAAGCAAAAGAATTAAAGTCAAGAATCAATGAATGGAATCCCATTAAACTAAAAACCTTTTCCTCAGACAAGAAATTGGTCAAAACTGTCAAGAGACAGCCTACAGAATGGGAGATCATAGTGGCCTGTGATTTCTCTGACATGGGACTAATAACCAAAATTTACAAAGAACTCAAAAAGCTTAATATCAAAAACACAAACAATCCAATCAGTAAATGGGCCAGAGAGCTCAACAGAAACTTCTCAACAGAGGAAATCTGAGCAAGCCAACGAAAGCATGAGAAAGTGTTCCAAATCACTAGTACTCAGAGAAATGCAAATCAAAACTACATTAAGATCTCACCTCACTCCAGTCAGAATAGCAAAGAGGAAGAATATAAGCAATAACAGGTGCTGGAGAGGTTGTGGGGAGATAGGAACACTAGCACACCTTTGGTGGAACTGTACACTGGTATGGCTGCTCTGGAAAGCAGTGTGGAAGCTCCTCAAAAAATAAGAGTTGGATCCACCACATGAACCAGCTATCCCTCTTCTGGATATTTTCCCAAAGGAGTTAGAATCAACACATTACACTGACACAGCAAAATCTACATTATAATAGCTAAATTATGGAACCAACCCAGATGCCCCTCACCGTATGAATGGATCTAATGGCTATGGTATAATTATACTATGGAGGTCTAATCAGCTATTAGAAACAATGATATTGTGGCTTTTGAAGTTAAATGGATGGCACTGAAAGAAATCCCGCTGATGAAGTTAGCCTAACCCAAAGACTAAGAGGTCAAATATTTTCCATCACTTGTGGAGGCTAGAGCAAAACCCAGGTTTGGATTAAAAGTTATCAAACTCATGTATTAGACCCAGCAAAGGTGAAGCAACAGATAATCTAGTGGAACCATAGATATGTAGGAAGAGGAGAGTTGAGGGTGGAGGCAGGCGTAAGTGAGGGGAGAGGAAGAGAAGATAGGGAGGGATCTAGGCAGACAATCAACAATGTAGCATACTCTTTACCCACTCCCCAAGAAGCCAAATAATACTTATATAATCATTTAATTCTGGAAAATTCACAATCAAAACATTTATATCAATTGTAGGGGTGAAATATAGAAGAATCAAGAGACTGGGGTATGAGCCATGTGGGGATAACTCTAGTTTAAGAGCAAATGTATATCATATTGTTACTTTATATACATTTATGATTGTGCAATAATTCAATAAAAATTTTTGGAAAATTCATTGAATTATACATTTTTTATTTTATTTTTAAAGTATAACTCAATGACAACATGTAAACGCATGGATACATGAGTACTGAATTATAAGCTCCATTTCTTTTCTCTGTATTATAGGATTTCTGAACTCATGATGTATTTCTTATGTTCTGAAGAAATTTTCTTGCCATATCACACAGAATTTTAACAGTTGACTCCCATGACAATCCCAAATGCATCTAGGCAGCCATATAAATCTAGTAATTTCAATGTTTAATTACATATATATGGTCAAGAATATCTGTAACTTGGGGAACTAAAGAGGACTCATGATATCTGGGAATGGGGGGTGGGGAGGAGATCCTAGAAAACAATCAGGGTTAACAACTCTATCAATATGTACCCATGTATGAATATGAATCAATGAATCCCTTCATTAAGTAAGATAATGCTGTACCAATAAATAAGGTATTTATTTATTAAACGTCTACTAACATAATACATATATGTGGAGACCTTAAGTATACAGCTTGATAATTTTTTTAAAGAGAGAGGGACAGTGAGAGAGAGAGAGAGAGAGAGGAGAGAAACAATTTTTATTTAGTTTTCCATGTGGCTTTCGTTGCTCCAAGACTTCATTGTATACGTGGTGCTGGGGTTTGAATTCATGTACTTGCACATGCTGGGCAAGCACCATAATCGCTGAGCCACCACTCCAGCCCCCAGTTTAATTAATTTTTATTAAGATAAATTCCCCATATAACCATCTCTGACAGTCCTTACTGCTGTATAATATTCTATTACGTGGGTACACCACAATTGGTTTATCCATTGTATTATTGGCTTATCCATTCTGTTATTAATGGTCATTGGATTATTACCAGTCTCTGTTTGTCATAAATCAAGCTACCAAGAGCAGAACTGTATATTTGGTGCACTTTTGTACTGACTTATGTATGGGTCACAAGATGTGTGCTCAGCTTTATTACTACTACATAACAGTTTCCAAAATGGTTGTGCCAGTTTAATTCCCACCAGCAATGTATGTGAATTCTAGCTTATCATCCTTATCAATGCCTGGGATTGTCAGATTTGTTTTTATTTATTTATTTATTTTTGTTTGGTTGGTTTTCATCGCATATGTGTTTAAAGAGGGAGTCTGTGTTTGCTTTTGTCTTTTACATTCTGATGGGTGTGTGTGGTATTATTTCATTGTGACTTTAATTTGCTGTTACATTTTAATTAAAATTTGGATCACTAATTGTTGCTTAAAAGGTCTTCAAAAAGATTACGTGATGAGATAATTTTACATGTCAGAGAGCAAAGGAACAGAGCAGTCAGAAATATGGAAAGTCACAAATCAGTATTCTCTTATAAATCAACAACTAACCTCCAGGTGCTGAACGTGGCCTATATAAGAGCTAATGGATCCGCATTGCCATCAAAACACACAAAGGCAAGGAGATATTAGGAAATGACTGCATGTGACAACTCCAGAAATGCCTTTAAAAGGGGTAGAAATTTCCAAGTCATCCCAACAACCTGATGGAAGAGGGATCACTGTCTACTTTATAGAAAAGGAAAGAGCCATGAGGAAAACTAGAATCCAAAACTAGGCAGGTCCAATTCTGATACCCATGTTCTCTCCATGTAAGTCAAGGAGACTACAAAAAAAAAAAAAGAAAAAATTCTATGTCCCTCACCCATTTAATGATCAGAATCTATAATTTCCAAATCTATTATCTCAGTGCAATTGCATCACTGCCTGCTTTTATACACTTATGAAAACATTTTTGCTTAATCCAAACAAGGCAGGGATGCATCTCCACTTTACCATAACAGAAGTGGAAGCTGACCTATCCTCATGACTTTGGAGCAGGGCCACAATGGGAATCTCTTGTCCCCAGGTCAGCTCCTATGCCTGTCATGGGAGAAATCAGCCAAGCACCCTCTCCCATCACCTGTCAGCTTGAACCTGAGCTATACAGTGTGTGTGGGGGGGGTGCGAGGATGTCTAGGTCTATATACTGCATTTCCTTTCATCAAATAACTTTCATGCTCAGGAGTTGGTATTTTCATTTTCTCTTCCCTGAATTTACGAATTCATAAAAGAATACTACATACCCATGTTCCCCACCCCCTACCAAAAAAAAAAAGAGTAAGATATCAAATCAAATCCCACTTCATGAGGGAGGGGAGGAGTGTTCAGGGATGATAGACTTCTAAGGGTTCTATAAACCAGGCTGCTGGTAAGGTCTAGAGATGGAAAGTTCCAGCAACCTGATAGGAACTACCTTACTGAAATGCATCTCCCTTTAGAGCGGAGGGGAGGTTTTCTTTGAACCACATCACTCCTGATAAGGATAAAGACTTCGCAGTCCATTGACTAGCAAAGATAAGTGTTTAAGTGGCCTAATTATGCCTGAAGTGGCAAATCACCCTTACAAGAGAGCTAATGCTTTTTGCCAACATAGAAACGATCCAACTGTGCCTGTGTCTTATAATGACTGGGTTAACAAGGCAGGAAACACCGTTAAAATCAAGTTTGTGTACATCTTGATTCATTGTAGCCGTCTAAAGTACAACCTGCTTTCCCAACCAGCAAAGGGGGAAATCTTAGCAACTTGGACAGCTGGCAAAGTGGAACGTATATTTCCAGGGCGTGATAAAAAATTGATTTCTAAAGGTTTTCAATTAAGGATGATAATGTCTACAAATAAATAAATAAATAAGTCTCCTAGCTGCAAACAACAGTGGGGAGATGAATAATGAGTTTCTAGGGAAGGCTGACAGCCACTGAACTGTGGTCCCCTGCCAGGTGGGAAAGTCTGCCTTGGCCAGCAGAGGGCCTTTGGAGGTGGCCAGAGGCACAGTGAGGGAGGAGGTGTGGCATCCCTGAGATTTATACATGGATCAACCCACAGTGCTCCTGGAGTGAGGGAAAGGAATCTAATCCGGTCTCCATTTTAATGCAAGAGTAAACAGAGGCTTTACAGAAGGTATTCAAAGAGAGAGAGAGAGAGAGAGAGAGAGAGAGAGAGAGAAAGGGACAGTGAGAATCAATTTTATTTAGTTTTTCATGTGGCTTTCCTTGTTCAAATGATCGAGGTGTGTATGTGGTGCTGGGGTTTGAACCCGCATCCTCACACATGCCAATCAATTGCAATAACTGCTGAGCCTCTGCTCCAGGCCCAATAGAAGGTATTTTTAAAGACTAAAGTAACTAAAACGCTAATAAATCACTGCAGAACTGAGAGAAATAATTGCAACACCAATCTCCTTTCTCTTTAAAATGAAACCTTGGAGGAATCATTTTGTAATTCATTTGCAAAGAATGCACCCCAATTCTACAGTCATCCTCTCCTTTGTAGGCTTTATATTTTGGATTTTCATGTGTTGACTTTTTTATAAGGTTATACTTCAGAAAATGGAGACTAAGACATGATTACGTAGAGGTGGGGGAGTCAATAAACATCAGGGGCACGGATGGCATGAGGTTATTCAGAAGCACTCTCTTGATGATTCCCTGTTTAGTTGGCCATGAAAAGAGTGGAGTCAAAGTTCCTTCCTGTTGGAAAACACTGAAATGAAGACTGGCTTTACACAGGACGTGGATCTCAGCTCTTCATTAGGGCCCTGGGGGACGTTAGGGTTTGATAGACGTTGGAATCCTTCTTCTAAAATGACTAGTGTGCTCTCTTTTACTAATGGAGTTATGAAGCTCAAAGAACCTTGGGGAGCCGTAGTCCTGCCATAATATGCTCTTGAAAAAAAAAGTATGAGCTTGAAATAAATTTGGGGAAAGCTTCATATTAATTTGTTAGAGTCAAAAGCAAATACCTTCAGTAGAAATCACAAGAAGTTCTTACTTAAGAAAACTGTTTACCTTAATTCATGCACTCTTTCCAAACCTTTAACCATGAAACCTTTTCTTGTTGGAATAAGTGTAACACTCTTTGAAAAATGTTGCTATAGTAAGAAAATGTTGAGATAACCCAACTTTCTCATTTATATGGTGGGAGAAAAGTTGAGCTTGGGTATGACCAGAAAATTTTTCAAGTTGATCTGTTAATTAATCCAGACACTTGACCTGACTTTCTACCAAAGTCTCTCCACTACACAATCCCAAGGACCATGCTAATGCAGGAGGCCTCCCTGGCTCTGGGGCCTTGGTAAATGGTAACATAGAAGAGTATTTGACATTGCTTTCCCTAGGATAGGGTCATGTCACCAAGCAAATCTGATGATTGATTCATTTTGCAACCTAGTCTCTCCTCTGGAAAAAAAACACGTTAAGTCCTTTTCCAGTGTCTCCAGAGGTCAAGTCACATCATTGGAAAGAGGTGTCTGATTGTCCTAGCCCTCAGTGTCACAGGTGGTGAGTTCTGGGAATTGATACCCAACACAAACAACCAAGCTGGTACTTGGTAATTTGGTCCTTGGACTGCGATTTGCGTGAAGGAAGCCCACAGCAGCTCACGACCATATAGATCCACCGCTGCTCTCCCACAAGAATGCCATTCCCAGTCAGTACTATTCCCTTCAAGGGCCCTGGGAAATCAAAAGGACAAATCCAAGCTAAGAGGTTTTATGGAACCAAAATTAAATTAAGGAATTAAATAAAACTAAGTGTTTTCTTAAATTTAAAGTGAAATTAAATATAAAACCTCAACATTTATGTTGTTATTTTAAATATAGCTAAGAGAAATTATCCAAATTTCTAAGCAGATGAGAAAGGATTCCTGTGGTCTTATAGTCCAGCTCCATCGTTTCGCGAATAAAGAAGTTAAAACTCAGATAAACTGGTCATAGAATTAGTTCATAAAAAGTAAAAGATACAACCAACAGACTTAGAGCCCAGAATTTTTTCTCCATAAACACTGTCTCCTGAGAGCTATAAAGTGTTAAAACCCACCTTAGCAACAGGACCCTGGTTACTGATCCTGTATGTATGATGTTATTGGCCTTTGTTCTTTCTCTCCTTTATCCCCCCTTGATCTCTGCTGTTTTCACTGGTCCTTGGAACTAAGCTTTCAAAACTTCAAAACTTGTCTGAAATTTTTAAACTCTTTAAATAATAATACCAAAAGAAAAAAAATCAGGTTAGGGTTATTTATATTAGTGAATATTTTTAAGAGAATCCTCAAATTTCAAAACGAAAACTATGGAGACATAAAATTGATGCAAATGGTGTTTTAAAATAGAATGGTACTTTTTTAAAGAAAATAAGCAGAAGTGTAGCTGAAATTATTGCTTAAATAAAAGTTATTGTAGAATTCCAGTAATAACTGAGGCTGCGATAGTTTTTCCCCCTCTTACCACAGGACAAGTTGCTCCTGGTCCAGGCCCAAAAATGTGCCAGGGTCCCTTCCCATTATCACCTACATCCCTCCAACCTGCTCTTAGGCCTAAGTGTACACCACAGCCTTTAGCCAATAGGAAGTTTAGCCCTGTTCCTCCCACATACCCTACTCTGTGGGACCTCTGACTTGGCTTCCCAGGGGGAATAAGTCCTGGTTATGATTGACAAGGAAATAGATGGGATAAGAACCTGCCTGCAATTCCTGAACAAGCCCACGACTACTGACATCACCTAGGGTCTGTGGAAACATCACCCATCCGTACCCTCCAGGACAGTTCTGCTCACATTCCCAGGAGGCTAAGGTCTTCCCTCCTTTCTCCCAGGGATCAGAGTATAGGGGGTGCGTTTCTGCCAATAGGACCTAGGGCTCCTGATACCTTCATGTCCTGGACAACCGTCCCTGTGTTCCAGGGTGTCTGACCTCTCCTCACACATCCTGGGGGAGGCCAGAGCCAGTCTCCCACTCAATAGACTCTACCCCAGGCACTCACAGGAAATCCTCAGCATAAAAGCTCTGTGGTCTCTAAATCCATGAGACCTGCAAAATATTTTATCAGCTAGAATCTAAGAAAAAGCAATGTGTTGCTAGAAATCTTGTTCCTGGGCTGAGATGCTAGAGAGGAAACTGAATTTACTTCTTAATCACACTCTGTCATTTCCGCAATGGAAAAGGCTGTTTTCTGAACACACAAGAGAAGACGAAGTATTGAAGCTATATTAACACTATATTTTTGTGTGGAGGAGGCATACAAATTTACATTCATTCTATAATTGGAGATTAAGGACATCCTGATAACCTTTAAAGACTCCCACAGGAACACAGCAGTTAAGGTTGAATATCTCTCCTCTTCCTTCCAGCCTACCATAGAGAGAGGTGGAATACACTAAACCTCCCTAAGAAGTGGCTGTGAAGTCACTGACCCCCTCAAAAGTATCTTGGACATTGGTCAATAATTGCTGCCAGCTCTGGTCATCTCTGTGGGAAGCACTTTCTATTTAACTAAACTCTAAACCAAACTTGGAACCAAAACTAAGTTCCAGTCCAGTTTTGTCATTGGTTTATTGTATAGAATTTAGAAATAGGAAGGATATTTTTTATTTTCACAATAATTATTCAAAAAAAGCAATTGCCTGCCAAAACGTATCTGTCAGATTGAATAACTGTGGAATCATAGACTGATCAATCACAGCCTGGGGGAAGATGACTATGAAACTAACCTTGAATTACTACAATGGTGTGATTTAAAACAGAGAAACCATTTGTCAATCCTTTTAGAATAATTGCATTGCTTGGAGATGGCAATGTTTGGATTCCCAGATAAATTCTCTTCATTGCAGTCCTTGACAGCTGGGTAATATTTGCATTTTCGCATAACACCTTTGAGGTTCTGAGAGGCTCCCTATGTATCCAATGTGGCTCAGATGGCTGAGCTCGTTCCTTGCACTCACTCTCAGCTGGTTTGCCAGCCAGCAGAAACGGGTCTGCTTAGTGAGGAGACTTCCCACTGGGCAAGACTTCCCAAGGGTCAGCAGCAGGGTGGGGGCTTCCAGGGGTCCCTGCAGTAGGACCTGCATGGTAGGTGCCCCTTGGAGCTGTGACTGTGGAGGAAAGCTGGAGCTAGGAAGGAAGCCAGCCTTAGCCACTGGACCATACTGAACTCATTTAACAGGGATGGCAATTGGGAGGTGAAAGAGCCTGGGAGCCTGGGAGCCTGGGAAACTGGGAGCCTGGGAGCCTAGGAGCCTGGGAGCCTGGAAGCCTGGGAGACTGGGAAACTGGGAGATTGGGAGACTAGGAGACTGGGAGCAAGCAACAAACAGGATTTTTCAGAAATCTGAACTTTGCAACCTATTCCCAAAAATTTTCCCGTATTTACCTGCTCATGTTTCACTTGTGAATGGTACATTTCAAAAAGTCTGACTTGACTCAGTTGTGATGAAGGGAACAGAGAGAATGAGGTTTACCTCTTCTCCTCTGAGCACTGGAGATGGTGCCTACTTCCTAGAAGGCAAGGAAAGAGGGAGGCAGGCATGGATGCAGGATCATTCCAAAGTGGGGGGGCAGGTGGGATAGAAAGACGTCCTTGGTCTAATCCTTTTTACTTCTAAAGATCCACGCTAGTGCTTAAACTGCAGAGGGCATAGGATTATAAAATTCACATTTTGCCTTATACAGACCCTGTTCCTTTACTGAACAGTGGCAGACCTAAAATGCTAACACTCTCCCTTACCACTCTTCCATATCACATGTCTTTGATTCCTGCTTTTCAAATGAAATAGAAGCAACTAGGTAAGAACTCCCTCAGTTTTCTTCCATCCCCATCCTCCCCTCTAGCCCTATAAGCAAATTCATCCACAACATTTTTCTTTCCCCCAATATCCAAATAAAGTATTTCCCAGTCCTTTCTAAGACTGGCCCTTAATCTTAATCCAATTTTCTTCCTTGTCTCCTGGAAGCTTGAACACTGAATTATCCCCTTTTCTCTCAAATCTGCTCTTAAATTCTTCTCTCATTAAAATAGGGGCAGGGAGTTCCTTTGCACATTTTCCCTAAAAGCAGCCACCCGTTTTCCTTCCACTCTGTCAAAAATACCTAAAAGTACGTGTTATACATACTGAGTACAGTTTTTCACCTCTTTTCCCCTCCTTGATATTCCATGACCTGAATCTCTCAATGGGCCATGATACTTCCCTAAGTCACTAAGGACCTCTGACTTGGGAGAAAGGAGCTTGATCCCTGTTCTCTGGATTATCCTCCAATTTGGTTCTCCCCGACCACTGTTCCCCAAAATCACACTGTACTGTACCCTAGATGGACTCCTCAGTGTCACCCAGAGAGGCTACCCTTGATGTGCCTTTCTGGAAAACTTACTATGTGGTTCAAGTAGCAAATTCCCACTTATCTTTCTAAACCTAGGTCAATTTTACCTTCATCATGAAATTTTCACAACCTCTTCCCCTCATTTCCCAAGAATGGACACCTTTCTCTCCACCTAAAGCAGAACGCCGTTTCCACCACTGTGACATCTTCCATGATCTGATGGTAACTAGTACTCAGGTCATCTTCCCGTTTCTAACTTTCCTGAGCTGCAACTCTGCCCTGCTCTTTTTTTTTTTTATTCTTAACATCTAATATGATATTTGAAGCATAGTAGGAACTCAATAAATGTTTGATGAAAAGACTATCAAGGGCTAGAGTTGTAGCTCAGTGGTAGAGTGCTCACCTAGCATGCATGAAGCCTAAACACCACAAAAATACCCCCAAAACTTGAAAACACTATCATGGTAACATTCTGACTCTCCCCCAAGCATAAGCTCCTGAAGGTGCTAAGGACAAGCAAGGCTTGCCAGAGCCAGAGCCAGGGAGCAAAAGAATCTCCTCATTAAAGTCCATACAAAGCTTTCAACCAGAACAAATAAATACACTGAGCCTTAAGTATGCACAACTGCCAGGGTCAAGTCTAAAAGGGACAGCTAGAACAACACTGCAGGACTTGGAGCTCCTTGGGTTACAATCACAAGGGTGTGACATTTTGGGATTTTCAGACTCAAAAGCCCAGGCACTGTATAGTGGATACTTTCAGTCTCTATTGACAGGAAGCCATGAGGTGTTATCACCAGATACCGCTGGTGTGTAGGAGATGTGCCCTGGACTGAACGGAAGACCTAAGGTGGGGAACAAGGTAAAGCTGGCCCTCTTTCCCAGACTTAAAATCTGACTTGCAATGACTGAAATATTTTAAGTTTGAAAGTGCCTCCCACCCACAACAGAAAGAGCTCACAAATACATTTATTCTCACAATCTTTGCATTTCATGTTCTTGCTACTCAGCCTCATGATGTATCTGAACAAATTCTTGAAATTCTATGTGTTGAATCAAATATCACTTAGAGCTGGCAGGAGGAGATTCTCTACCCCAGTCCCAAATCCACATTAATTCTAATCGCCCCAGCAACTTTTTCCTCCTTTTTTTTCCAAATGGTTCAAAGCACGTATGACCACTGGTGACGTTTTTTAGGCCAAAGAATAATGAAGGAAACTGGAAGCAACGGCCGGCAAAGAAGTAGAAATTTTCTTGGGGCAATACAAAAGAAAATAGAGATGGAAAACCACACAGCTTTGAATTCCCAAAGAAACTAAAAGAGGGCTGATGAATATCTGTTGCTGAGAAGCTTTTCCGCAATAAAGTGGGAAATCCATTCTCTTTAACTTGATCCCAATAGGGAGACATCGCCGAGGCCACTTTCAACAGATGGAAACACTCCACCTGCCTCAAGGATATACTACAGCGTAAACAGCACTGTTCCTCATGTGTCTTGTTAATGTTTTCTACACTGAAGTCCTATGCAATTACACAGCGTATTTCCTTCTAGGAGCTTAGGGCCCTTTACAGAGAGCTTAATGCTTTAAAAAGTAATTTCCTGGCTCTCTCCATGAAGTTTGGATATTGAAGGGGCTGTCATGATCTAAACTAGCCTGTTTTTGTTCTTCTTTCTGACTCAGAAATCTGTGTTGTACTCTTTGGGCAGAAGCCAGCATCCTGTGGACGCATGTATGTGGGCCTCAGTATGTGAGCTGTGCTGAAAACCCCTCACTTTCTACTGTGGGCTTCTCTAACAGGTGATGAGGGACTCACTGATGTATCATTAACCTCCCGTGGGGGATGGAACAATTAATAAGGGGATATGAGTTGATTGATAAACACTATAGAAGAGATCACTGGTTCTCCAATATGGACGTGCATAAGAATCGTCTCATGAATTTGTTTTCAAACAATATCCTGTGCATCATTCCCCCCAGAAATTTGTATTCGGGAGGTCTGGGGATGCGTGGATTTGCATGTGCAACATTGTCAAGGCCATGTCAGTGCAGATGGTCCACACTTGGAGAACACTGGGCACATAATTTTGTTGTGCGTTCCGTGGAGCTACACAGAGATTTTCAGCACAATTACACTCCTGTCCCCACAGAGATCACAAATTCTTAATGTGCTTCGGCACCACCCGTTCCTCTTACATTTTCCTCTCCCAGTGCCTCACTCCTGTTTCCTGGAATCTTTTCTTAATGAGCTACCTGAAATGCCCTTGTCTCAGGCTCCACCTTCAGGGAAACCAACCTGCATCCTGGGCCTTTAACCCCCAGTTTCCTTCAAGCCCCCTATGAGATTGACATGGCCTTGCTCCCTTGGATAGTGCAGTTATGAATGCAGCCACCCTGTTGTAGCCATGTGATCAGAACTCACACTTTACGTATCTATTCCAGTAGGGCTGCTCTTGAATCAGCTATTTAGTAGGAGTTGGTGGTGATGGTGATTTATGCATTTAAGTCAACGATTTGGTTTTCTAACCTCCTATTTTTGTCGATAAGCCTACCAGGGTCTCATAAATTTACCATGATCTCTCGCCATCCTGGTGAGTAGCATACAGCTCAGCTTTTAATATTGACACTTTGGGTACCTGACCAGCAGCCACTTTTCTCTTCTAACAGCCCTCTGATGTTCTTGGAAAGTTCCCCACCCCAGGCATGAATCATAATTCTCCAGTTATAGCTATAGAAAAATATTGCCTAGTGCTATTTTCCTAGCTTCCTGTCACTGGTGTGTGCATGCAGGACACCTAATTCTGGCCAACAGGAAGTAAGAGGAAAGATGGGAGAGCTTCTGAAAACCAATTTTTATCCACACCGAAGAAATGATCACAGCGGTGCCTATTCCTACCACCCTTCCTCCTGTGAATGCAGGTTTTGTGTTTGATTTAGGGACAGCCGTCGGGCAATTATAAGGTTACAAGCACAAGCCATGAAAAGTCAAACTGTTAAGTATGGCAGGGGTGCGTAGTAAGCCAAGATTTGCCTGGCTTGGGACTTTTTGTTGTAACAGATAATGGATATTGTTATTGTTTAATTCACCATTACTCAAGTTCTTTCATTCATATGCAAAAATATTCTTGGCTTGTGACAATGTACTTGTAGCCAGAATACATAAAGAATTCCTACAAATCAATAATAAATGAAACAAATCGTCCAATAAAAATAGTAAAAATTTTAAACAGTCACTTCACAAAAGAAGTGATACAAATGGCCAGTAATCCTTTAGAAAGGTGCTTAATATAACTACACGTTAGGAAAATCCAAATTAAAATGACAGATGCCACTGCACACTCACCAGAATTGCAAAAAAAAATGTAAATTAGAGCAATAGGAATGTTGGTAAAGTGAGTGGATCTTTCTTACAGTGTTGATGGGACTGTATAATGGTATAGCCAACGTGGAAGATCAATGAAAACTTCCAACAAAGTTAGATGCCTATACTACAGGACAATTTCAGCCAAATCAGAGCTGCAACCCAACCCTGCCACTAGTGAGTGCTGGTCACTCAGGACTCTGCAGGTGAAGCTCTGCCACTGCAGGGGAACCAGACTCATCTATCCTCCAACCCTGTCTATGGATGGGGAGCTGGTGTCAATCTTCCATGCTATAGCATTTCATGTGTAATATCCTCAAATGGATTCAAAGGCAGAGATAGTGTCTTAGATGATTTTAACCATCTTTGAAACCAAAACCAGTTACTTAGGTTGACAGGAATAGATGTAGTTATGGAGAGGGTGAGTAAAAGTGTTTTATATCAAGTCTCCCTGGATAATCTAAAGCTGGGAATAAGCACCTCCATTATTTTATAACCTCATCACTCCTCACTAAATAAATATGCATTTTATAGATTCTAAATAAATATCTGCTGATTTGAATTGATTTTTACTGTTAAAGCCTCAGAGAATAAATACTAAGATTCATAACATTCAGCTGTTCCCTGAATGCTTACATACACAACACACCACACACACACACCACACATATACACATACACACTCATTTTCTACCTTTCTGTGTCACAGTAGAAAGCATCCTCCAAAAACAGGGCAGGAAAAAGTCATGACTTGCCTGCTACTTGCTCTGAATTCTTAGATGTTACTTTAATATGTTTTTGGCTTTACCATGAGCAAAATGAAGATAATAGTTTTCTTGCCCCAAACCTGAAAATAAGACCAATGATCTTTCAAGGTTACTTACAGCTCATGAGAACACTAGGACTGCAAGGCTGCCTCACCCATAATGGTCTCTCTTTTTCTCTGCTTTCTCACACTTCTCTGGTTCTCATTATTTTTCCCTTTCTTAATTTCTCTGTCCTTTCTTTTGGCTGCCAGGCCCTTTGCGTTGTGTAGGACTCATGTCCCTCTGCCACACCTGGCATGAACCCAGTGCCTGGCCCTCTCCGGATCCCACTGAGAGAGGAGGTCTAGCCCTTTCTATCTATTCAAAGCCACAGAGAAGTTTTCCTCTTCAAGAAACCACATGGGAAATTCTGGATTCTTTGGGGAAAAGGAGGTTTTTAAGTCAGGTGGATTTTCTATTATAATTGATTGAATAATAATCAGTGGGGATAAGGATCTGATGGATTTTCACTAATTGTAAACACAATGATTGCAAGGACTAAAAATGTTATATATAAAATGAAAATTTTTTCATACTAATAATTGCATCCTTAATTTTTCTACCACTATAGGCAAATCCTCTTCTCCTACATACGTCTTAAAGGGATTATAAAGAACATCATAGTTAAATGGGTACAATTGTCCTATAAGAATTATATTTCAATGGAAGAAGATGGTGAGTTTTACCTAACATAAATACTGAAGACCAAAATGTCACAGATATGTAATCTAACATCTGTGAACTTCCATAATCATAATCATTAAAAATACAATTTTATGCCAAGATCCACAAAATAGGTATACAATCAAGGAGTTCATAATAAAAATGATTTTATTGTATAATACACTAAGTTTCATTCAAGCTATATTGAACATTAATTAAATATAATTAATAGTGGTTTGATTTGCCTTTTATTATTTAGTTATTTTTAAAGGATAATTAGCCATTCCTGTTTTGTTGGTATTTAGGTTACTGATGGAACAACAAACCATCTCCTTAAGCAAGGTTCTCCAGAAAGCAAAACTTCAGTAAGAAATTAAGTGCTAATGCCATACTAGGAAGATGTAAGCCCAGGGAAGTAAAGGGAGAGAAAATAAAAGTGAGACAAGGAAGAACAAAAGCAGAGTAAGACGGTGTGCACTGTCCTGGCAGTGGGCTGGAGAGTGTGCTTTGGAGATGAGATGCCCCTCAACATTCTTGAGTCAATGCAGGGATATTTCCCCGGATTTTCAGCACACTTGTGATCCCTTGTTAATATTCTCTAAGTTCTTCTGTGAATTTTCCATCACTTCACTAATTATCTTGCTTCCTGTAAGTGCTGCCAACTCTCTGTAAGCCCATTCTTTCTTATTACTCAGCACACCAGTAAGGCAAGACTCTTGGACAAGAAACTACAGAATGTTTGGAGTTAGTGAGGTTGAAGTAGTGTTTAGTACCCAGTATAAAACAGAAAACAACAAAAAAGGAAATTTAGATTCAACTGTTTTTTAAAAGTCCCTCAGCTGTGCCCACTGCCCAATTAGTTTTAGGTTGTTATCTTGCTCCAACCAAATCTCTTTAACATTCTTTCTTGAGCTGCCAAGGCATAAACCCCAAATAAGGAAGCTACATCATAAAAGCAACCATTAAAAGAACTGGAAAACATCTAAAATGAAGGACATGGGAACAACTATAATTCTTTACACATGGATACGGAGTTGTTGTAGGCAAATGGAATTAAATTTATGCATGCATTTGAGGGAGAAAACTTGGGTTGGAAGTTAGAGGTTGACAGATTTCAACTAATCATAAGGAAAATATTTCTAAGTTGTGGAGTTGTCTAAACATTTAGGAAACTATGAAGTAAGAGTTGATGAAAACAGGAGATAGATGTGGAGATACCACATTTGCCCTTTGTGAGGGCAAATCAGCAAGAATCTCCAGAATTTTTCATTCCATAATTTTCTGACATGAGTCCTTCCCACTATCAAACCAAACAAAGCAACAATTAAACCATTTCATGAAAAACTTTGAGCAGATATCAAGTGCAGTATTCTTCAAAAATGAGGAACTCATTTCTCTAGGATATGTAAAAACAAGCCATTAAGATAGAAAAAATTGGATATTTGAATTCTATTTAATTTTAATCTAAATTATAAGAAAGAAACTTGGCTTCTCTAATATTTCATATATCAACAATAGTTTTACTTCTCCATAAGCACATATGCATATAATATAAATGTATGCTCATTTTGGGGGCTGTTGGGAAGCATTTATTTGTTAAAAAAATTAAAGTTTATACAGTGCTTACTATATACCAGGTATTGTTCGAAGTGCAAAGGATACAGTGTCCAAGCTCTTAAGGAGCTTTGCTGGGGAAGCCCAACTGAACAAAGAAATGAAAAGAGTGGATTCTCTTTGTTCAAAGAATTTATGTTCTACGAAGTTGCTACCAATAATAAATTAGTCAATAATAAATTTTGCTCTTAAAATAAATATAAGTAGGTTTCCATGAGCCTCCAATCACATTTTCACCAATTGATCAAAACTTTGTTTTATATGTGTTTCTGTTCAAAAGCACCTTCTCTAATATGTACATATTTGGCTGATGGCATTGAGCTCCTGGCCAATAGCACTTCAGCTCATTCCTACCTGGACCTAGCTAACACATGTCTATAAGGCCCGCCACAGCCTTATTACAAATAGAAACTCTCAGCACTTTAGTACTTCTCTTGGGACCATTTCAAACATAGAAATAACCACCACCAACAATGACAACAATAAAACCATAAAAATGTGAAAAATACGCCATGCAAAGGATACTTCTATACAATTCCAGAGCTGAAAACAAAGATGCAGATGGTTCCTATGTTCAGACTCAACTGGGAACGTGTGCTTTAAGAGACAAATATTCTGCCTCTGTGAAATCTACAAATGATCACAAAAGCAGTACAAGGATTGATTTGGGGGTTACAAATAATTTTAATGAGGGGCTGGAGTGGTGGCTCAGCAGTTGGAGCACTTGCCTGGCATGTGCAAGGACACAGATTTGAACCCCAACACCCCGTATGCAACTAAGTTTCAGAAAAACAAAGGTCAGATGAAAAATAAATAAAATTGATTCTCTCTTTCTCTCTCTCTCTCACTCTCCCTCTCTTAAAAAATAATTTTAGTGAATAGTGAACTAACAAACAGAGAATTGAAGAATAGTGAAAATCAGCCATATATAAGAAATAAAATGATAATAAATGCTATAAAAATAATAAAACAGGGAAAAGGAGTAAAAGTGCTGGGAGTCACGGGGTTCACTTTAGGTAAGGTAGAGACTTGAGGGAGGTAGATGAGTGAGCCGTGTGGACACGTGAAGAAGGAGCCTCCTAAGTAGAGGATGTGATGAAGGCCTGGAGACAGGTGGGTAGGTAGTGCCCCAAGGAACAGGGAGCATCCCTGTGTAGACGCAGCAAGTGAGAAGGGAAGGTGGTTAGAAAAGAGGTGACACACAGGGCACACATTATCCAAATTATCTGGGGACTTGTGACAGTGGTGAAGAACTTGCTCTTCACTTACTCTGAAGTATTAAGTCGCTGGAGTGCTTTCAGCAAAGAAGAGTCAAAACCCAACTTTAAGATAAGCATCTTTAAAAAAAAAATAAAAGATGCTTTTATTCAGCAGAGAACAGATTGCAGGGAGACCAGTAGTGTTGGGAGGGACAGAGGGGCCAGTGAGCTTCTGCTGCGATAGACAGGGCTGCGGATGGCTGCAGCAAGGTCTAGGGTGGTAAGAAACGCTTCTGGTCTCAATTCCTAAGGTCATGCTGGCAGGATCAGCTGGTGGATGGGATATAGAGAGTGAGAGAAGAGAAGAAGTGAAAAATAACACTGAAGTCACTGGCCTAAGCCGTTGAGAAACAGAGTTGCTATTTCCAGAGATGGCGAAGATTTAGAAAGGAGGAAGTACTTAGTGAGTGTAGAGAGAGGGTCAGGAGTTTAATTGGACATGTGCCAGGACTGAGATGTCTGCTGAATGCTATGGTGGAACTGTTGAGATGATTGGCTGGGACACAGGAGTTGGTGGCCATCACGGTGTGAAGGTATGGAAATTCACAGGACTGGATGAGATTACCCGGAGAGTAAGTATAACGGGGAGCAGAGCAGAGAGGACAGAGCCAAAACAGGGCCCTTAGTCATTAAGATAAAGAAAAGCCAGCAGAGAAGAACCTACAAATGAGGTAGGAGAAGTTAGAAAGAATGGTGCCCAGAGGCAGAATGCAGGAAACGCTGGAGGAGTAGAAGATCAACTACATCAAATGCTGTGGAAAGATTGAGAATAAAAAAGCACATATTGAATTTGGCAGCACGGAAGTCACAGGCAGACCTTGTTGAGATGTTTGGGAGAAATATCCGATTAAAGCCCGAGTGAAGTTCAAGATAAACTGTGAACAGGGGAATAAATAGAGATAGCATGAGCGGATTTTCTAGGTAACCAGACAGAATGATATTACAGCATGTTTGAGCGTTGCAGGAGTAAGCCGTAAGGGGAAATGGCTGTAGAAAGAGGGTATAATTGAAGGAGCGACATCTTTGAATCAAGGGGAGGGGCTAGGATCCACAGCACATCAGAAGCATCTGGACCAAGGGTACACATAATTAACCCATTACAAAGAGAAGACGGTTAAGAAAATGGTGAGATGTAAGGAGGATAGTGTATCTGCTCCCCTCTTTGGTTGAGTCTGTTTCCTAAATTAACTAAGAAGCAACATCATTAACAAAGGGTAAGTTATGAAAAGGAGATGTCCGAAGTTCAAAGAATGGAGAAAAACTTAAGAAAATGACATTTGGAAGAGTGAAAGTATAAATTAATTAGGGAAATATAGTAGGACATCTAGGTAGTTCCAAAAACCCACTTGAGAATAATTGATTTATATTCAATTAAAACCATTTGGGGGCTGGAGCAGTAGAGTGCTTGTCTGGCATAAGTGAGGACACAAGTTTAAACCTCATCACCACATACACAACTAAGTGTTGGAGAAACAAAGGCCAAATGGAAATATAAAATTGATTCTCTCTCTCTCTCTCTCTCCCTTACTTTAAAAAAGCACCATTCAGTGTTTATACTAGTAGAAATTCAATAAGGTGTAACATAAAAATACAAAATAACCTTGTATTAATCAAGTGCATTAGTTTTTAATTGCTGACATTACAATTACCACAAACTTAGTGGCTTAAAATAACACGAATTTATAATATTAAATTCCGTGGGTCAAAATTTCACATTGGGTCTTGAGAACTCAGCTCTAGGTGTTAATGATCCTGCATAGCTTTCCGGAGGCTCTCAGGAGAATCTATTCCATTGCTCTTTCCAGGCCATCTGCACTCCTCAGCCTCAGCTTCAAAACCAGCAATACTGCATCACTCTGATCCAGTTTCCATATTTACATCTTTTTCCTCCAACTAATTACAGCTAGAGAGAGTTCTCAGCTTTTAAGAATTCACTTGATTAGAATAAGCCCATCCAACTAATCCAAGATCATCTCACCAACTTGATCCCTTAATTTGATAGTATCTGCAAAATCTCCTTGCTGCTATAAGGGAACATAATCATAGATTTGGGAGATTAAGTAATGGATACCTTTGGGAGTCCTTATTTTGTCTATCACACCAAGGTAAAAGTTTATTTCTATTTCACATGAAGGAGTCCAGAAATAGGGGGTCTAGGCCTATGTCACATCAGGATCACTAAGACCCAAATATTACCAAAGACAGCTGCTCAGCTCCAGCCTTCACACTCATGTTCCAAGAAAAAAAGTTAAAGAAATCCCACCGCTGCCAACACACACACATACACGCTACCTTTAAGAATATTTCCCTATAATTACAAGAAACAATTCTGCCTGTTTATCTCTCAATAGGTGAAAGTTTACTCCATGCAACTATGAATCCAGCTAAAAATTTCAAGTGTGAGAATACTGGCTAGAATCAGGGTTAAGGTTGTACCAGGCAAGTATACCAGAGGGAGAGGGATCAACGGAGTTGTTGATGTACACAAGAATGGTTATAATAGGCCACGGGATGCAAGCCCAGACAGACACTAAACGAGATCATGAGGGCAGTGATAGATGGGAGAAGGTGAGAGGGTCATTCTATGAAAGGGTGGAATAGAGTCAAAACGTTGTTGGAGTAGAGAACTAGGGAGCGTGAACAGGAAGTGCAAGAGGTAGTAGCTGGATATGGAATGATTGAAGATTTTTTTGTTAGTAAAACAAGATCAAGGGCATGACCATGGGAATGCGTGACTGAGGGGTGGAAGAATCAAGGGGCCAGGAGAAGACAGCAAAACTATTTGGATCTCAAAACCATCCAGAGTCTTGACAGGGCAGGGATGAGGACTGAGATAGCATTAAGGGCTGCAGTTGTAAAGGAGTGAGGGGTCTGCAGGTGACAACAGCACAGCTGTCGCGTCAGATGGCAGGATGCTCATTGCCTCTGGAGGGTTGCGCAGAAGTGAGGAATGATTTGGAAGCAGCAATAAGAAGCAAGATGACAAAGGAATACGTGTTAGTCAGTTCTCATCACTGTGACCCAAAGACCTGACAAACGACCTAGAGGAAGAAAAGTTTATTTGGGCCTCATGGTTTCAGCGGTTTAGTCCACGATAGGCTGACTGCATTGCAGGCTGCAAGCCATCAAAAAAGACCAGAAATGTGTGTGTAGCATAAATGTCCTTTAGAATTGGCACTTCCTCCTCCTTTCTTCAAGCCTTGAAAGGCAGCCAGCATCCTCTGTGACTTTTTATTTAATCTGATAAGACACTATTAGGAGTTCAATTTGGGAATATATGATTAATGACATAGATTCGATCAGAGTTCATTTACTACTAATATTGCAACAATTTCACATTGGAAGAAGTAACTGTGAGCAATAAATTCACTTTCTAAAATGCCAATTTTACACAAATAAAATCTATTTGAAATTGATTAACTCATAACCACTGACATTTTCTAATAAAATATAAATGATTTAAACTATTCTTAATCAGTATTATAGAAGGCTTGAAGTTTTCATGGGTTTTCCCCATAAAACATTTTATGACTTCATGCCTCACTGTCCGTTTATGAACAGTGTTGCTGAGACTGCCCAGAGTGCTGGGCACACCCTCTAATCAATATTTCCTGATTAGTGCAGCACTCTTCAGTCCTACAAAGACACTGTTGACCAGTTCTTAAATACAAGCAGTTACTTACTAAGTGAAATCTACATTTCAAGGTTTATCTTTCACAGTATTTGCAATAGGGACTTCATCTCAAAATAATAATGTTTACTATGTATCAGACACAAGACTGTGTGCTTTATTAGGACGAATTCACTTAATCTTTCCAACAACTTTATACAATAAATAAGGTATTCAGCATGATTTTATAGATGAGAATAACAAAGATTGCAGAGGTTAGTATGTTGCATGAAGTCATACCGCTAGTAACTAATGGAGCCTAGCTGTAGAGGCAGGTCCAGTTCGGAGCAAAACCAACCCCTGACCATCCACCATGTACTCTGTGTGTGTGTGTGTGTGTGTGTGTGTGTGTGTGTGTGTTAAAGAGAGAGAGAGAGAGAGAAGGAAAGAGAGACAGAGAGAGACAGACTGACTCCTGGTTGCCACTGTGCAGCTGATTTTCCAGAGCAGCCTACATAATTAAGTGAAATACCTATACTTTCTCAGTTTTTAACTTAGAAATTTAACATGTACAATTTTCCCTAAAAAATATCAAAACTTTTAAATAGAAACCTAACCAGAAGCACAGTTACTTAGATGCAGTAGACATGGCCTGTGCTCCTTAGGGGCCTACCAGCTGCCTGATTCTCCAAATATCCCACAAAGCATTGACTTAGAGAAGCATCTCCCACTGTGGGAACCACTCAATATGGAAGTTCCAAGTTCAAACTGTTCCTTTGAGAAAAATAGGGAGCTAGATGGAACAGCTCCCTCTCTTTCTTTCAATTCTAGATTCAATCCCTTCTATCAGCATTTGGCTGGGACTCCTTTGCAGACATGCCCGGAACATTCAACAAAAGCTTAAAAGATTTACTATTGCACTATCACAACAGTAGTGGCAAAGGCTGAAACAAAATATTTATTTCTACACCTTGCAAGGATTGAAATAATCTGGCAGCCCAGCAAGGCCAACCAACATCTCCAGCCTCCACCCTCGATCCCAAGAGTGACCACTCTGTCTCTCAGCTGTCTGATGTTAACCACCACTCAGGAACTAAAACTGCTGAATGTATTAATTCTGCTCCAGTGTGCAAACAGGGTGAGTTATGCTTTTTAAAAGCCAGAAGTGAAAATAACACAGCTGAGGAATCACTGCTATCAACAAATGAAGAAAACAGATCCTTCTGTCTCTCAATGCTGTCTTTCAAATCTAAAGTATCACCCTTTGTATCAAATATTTAGATTCACAGATAGAGATGACTGTTTAATCTCTGTAGCTCACTGGCAGCCTTCACCTAATGGCACCATGACCTCATAAAAACCACTAACTATTAGGTGATGTCACGATCCAGGATATTGCAAAGGACAGAGACTGAGTGGAAGTCTCAGAGTCTCTTTTTGGCCTGATACTTTTATGCACTGATTAATGCATATCTAGTGACTTAAGACAGGCACTAGACATGTTTCTCATTGCAATGACACTTGATTAGTTCATTTTCATGTTGTCTCCCTGAATATTTCTGCCATTTTGGGTCTGACCATAGAACTTGTGTTAGAAATGAAAATCTCCTTATATGTATGTTCTATTTATTGGCATTCTCAGATCTCAAAATAATTAAGAAAAAAATGTGTTCTGTGCTGAGGGACAAAAACCTGGTTTGATGACTAGGACTGGGGGAAGGAAGGTAATTTTGGAGCATAGGTCACTTTCAGAGAGACCAGGACAGCACACTGCTGGAGGAGGGTGGGGCGACTGAATGTGAGCAGGGGCAAGATTGGCATGTGACAGGGAGAGACAAACCCAGGGAGGAGAAGGTATGAGAAGGGATAATGGACACAGAAAAGAAAGAACTGACAGATACCACCTTCTCTGCGGTGGTTCTGGGTTCATTCTTTTCTTAATGATTTTGGATACAATATTATCTGTTTCTAGGTCTGCTAAGCAAAACTTGAGTCGATCTCTCCAAATAGCACAGGCAAATAATCTGCAATGCTCCCCAAACTGCTCTTCCAGATTTTTCATTAATTGAAACCTGAATGCTTTGAGGACCCAACTCTACCTTCTGAACAGGGAAAATTCTAACCTGTAGGCTGTATTAATCATGCCCTCTTATTTTTGGTATTTTGATGCTGACTCTGGAGGAACTGCCTTTCCCAGAGATGGCCAGTTCCTGGAGACAGAAAATGATACCTGTTAGTGCATCCATCAAATGCAAACCCACCATCCAGACCCATCCCCTCCCTCCTTTATGGGGCTTTTAAACTCAGAGGCACTACTCCCCTGCCCTAATCATCCCAGGGCAGGTACCAAACAATTCCTGTGGCCTGGGCCCTGCAGAAAATAGTCCAAACAAGTCAACCCCAAATCTGAGTTCCCTGCCTCCCTGTTCCTTCCTACAGGAACCACAATAAGGGATCTTGCCCGTATTTCCCCCAGTTCCCCCTCACTCTCTCTGCCTCCCTCCTGGGCCTGGTGCTTTCCCTGTGTGCTCTACAAGGTGTGGTAAGCCCCCTTCTTCGGATCTGTGAGTGACAAATTGCCTTCTCAATGGCAGTCATCTTTTGATCAGGCAATCTCACCACACCCAACTAATAATAAAGACTAAATTTTTGGTACCAGGGATTGAACCCAAGGGTGCAAGACCACTGAGTCACATCCCTGGTTATTATTCTCTTTTTTTTATAATTTGTCATCTCTTAAAACAATTGAATTTTGCCTCTTTAAATCAGTTTGGTGAAGCTAACCCTCTTCTAGGTATTTTCCCAGAGGAGTTAGAATCAGCACACTACAGTGACACAGCAAATCTATGTTCGTAGCAGCCAATTTACAATAGCTAAATTATGGAACCAACCCAGATGCCCCTCACCGGATGAATGGAACTCTGGGTCTGGGTGTGTGTGTGTGTGTGTGTGTGTGTACACATATACAATGGAATTCTACCCAGCAATTAGAAACAATAATATTGCAGCCTTTGAAGGTAAATGGATGGCAATGGAAGAAATAATGCTGAGTGAAGTTAGCAAAATCCAGAGAGTCAAGGGTCAAATGTTTTCACTCATTTGTGGAGGCTGGAGCTAAACCCAGGCTTGGGTGAAAGATATTCAAACCAACGTATTAGACCCAAAAAATGTATATCAACACATAATCTAGGGCAACCATAGATATGTGGAGGGCTGGAGGAAGAGGGAGGGAGAATAAACTGGGATCTAGGAAGACAATCAACAATGTAGCATACTCTTTACAACCCCCCAAGAATCCAAATAATATTTATGCCATCATTTATATCACTTGTAGGTGCAAAATATAATAGAGTCAAGAGACTGGGGTGTGGGCAATATGGGGTAATTCTGGAATAAGAACATATGTATATTATAGTGTTACTTTATATGCATTTATTATTTTGTACAATAACTCAACACCTTAAATTTTTTTTAAATGGAAGAAATAATAACTCACTTGCATAAGGATACATCAAGGAAATATTGCAGCATTGTTTGTGAATAGGGAGAAATTTATAAACTAAATGAGATGAATAAATAAAATTTGAAATATTAAAATAAATAAATTAGTTTGGTGAGTTCATTTGTAGAATTTTCTAATAAATTCATTTTTGCATACATGTTATAAATTCAACATGATGTACTTTATGAACCCTTCGTGCCTTGTCTTCAATTTTCAAACACTTTTTTAGGATATTTGTGTCTATATCTGTATATTTTTGTTTGTGTATAAAATGACTCAGAGAATGTTATCTCTTTTATTTTTATTGAGGAGTTGAGCTTTTGCACAATCATAAATCAGCAATTAGAAAAAATGACATTGCAGCCTTTGAAGGTAAATGGATGGTGATGGAAGAAAGCATGCTGAGCAAAGTTAGCCAAACCCCGAAAGTCAAGGGTCGAATATTTTCACTCTTTTGTGGAGGCTGGAGCTACACTCAGGCCTGTGTGAAAGGTATTCTATCTCATGTATTAGACCCAACAAAGAAGTAGCAGCACATAATCTAGGGCAATCATAGATAAGTATCAGGAAGGAGGGGGGAGGGGGCAGGTGTGGGAGGACAGAGGAAGGGAGAATAGGGAGGGATCTAGGGGGTAATTCTGAGTTAAGAATATATGCATATCATATTGTTACTTTGTATGCATTTTTTATTGTACAATAACTAAATTTCTTAATAAAAATAAAAAATAAATGCATATGTAGTAACAATATGATATGCCCCTGAACCTAATCCAGAATCATTCCCACATCACCCACATCCCAGTCTCTTGACTCTTTTATATTTCTCCCCTGTAATAGACATAAATGTATATACGATAGTACATTTTCCAGAACTAAACGATTGCATAAAAATTATTTGGCATCTCAGGGGAGTAAAGAGTAAGCTACATTATTAATCCCCCTCACCAGATCCCTCTGTATCATCTCTCCTTCTCCTTTCCCTCTCTCTTCCCCCCACCCACACACATATCTATAGTTCCCCTAGATTATGTATTGCTTCAGCTTTTGTGAGTCTAGTACATGAGACTGACCATTCACTCAAGCCTGGATTTTGATCTAACCTCCACAAATGAGAGAAAACATTTGACCCTTGAGTCTCTGGTTTGGCTAATTTTGCTCAGCATAATTTCTTCCATTGCTGTCCATTTACCTTCTAGGGCCACAACATCATTGCTTCTAATAGCTGAGCAGAATTCCATAGTATATATATACCAGAGCTTCTGGATCCATTCATCCAGTGAGGGGCATCTGGGTCGATTCCATAATTTAACTATTGTAAATTGAGTTACTGTGAACATTGATTGATTTTGCTGTGTCACTATAATGTGCTGATTCTAGTCTTCTGGGAAAATACCCAGAAGAGGAATAGCTGGGTTTTAAGGTAGATCCATCACTAATTTTTTTGAGTAATCTCCACATTGCTTTCTAGAGCAGCTGTACCAGTCTGTAGTTCCATCAACCGTATGCTAGTGTTTCTATCTCCCCGCAACCCCTCCAACATCTGTTACTATTTATATTCTTCATCTTTTCCAATCTGACTGGAATAAGGTGACATTTTAATGCAGTTTTGATTTGCGTTTCTCTGATTACTAGTGATTTAGAACACTCTCTCATGTATCCCTTGGCTTGCTCGATTTTCTGTGTTGAGAAGTTTCTGTTTAGCTCTCTGGCCCATTTACTGATTGGATTGTTTGTGTTTCTGATATTAAGTTTTTTGAGTTCTTTGTAAATTTTGGATATTAGTCCCCTGTCACAGGAATCACAGGCCATGACTATCTCCCATTCTGTGTGTTCTCTCTTAACAGTTTTGGCCATTTCCTTGTCTGAGCAGAAGCTTTTTAGTTTACTGGCATCCCACTCATTGATTTTTTACTTTAATTCTTTGCTTTGGGAGTCTTATTGAGGAAGTCATTGCCTACTCCCACATGCTAGAGTGTTGCTCCTAATTTTTCTTCTAGAAGTTTCGTGGTAACTGGTTTCATTCCTAGTTCCTTGATTCATTTTGATTTAATTTTTGTGCAAGGTGAGAGATAAGGATCTAATTTCAACTTTCTGCAAGTAGCTGTCTGGTTTGTCCAGTTTGTTGAATAGGCTGTCATTCCTCCATGTTACCTGGTCCTTCTTTTATTCTTTGAGACAAGGTCTTGCTAAGTTAGGGGAGGGGCTTTGAACTTGGGATCCTCTGGCGTCAGCATCCCGAGCTGCTAGAATTACAGGTATGCACCACCATGCCCAGCTTTAAGACTTTACTTTCAAATAAGAGCAGTTTTTAAGAAGTGAGAGTTGAGAGATTAGTTTTCCAACCTGTGTAAGAAGAAAGAACTGTGGTGGAATGAGGTCTTGGACAGATACGTGTCCATGTATCTGTGTGTTTATATCACTGTGCACAATCCCCCAATTAATACTCCCTCCGTCTCTCAGGAATATTAAGTACAGAGATTAGTGTATATTATTAAAAGGGCATAGAAGAACATACTTTGAGTTCCAATAGACTTGGGTTTGGAATCAGACTGTCTTGTTTACAAGCTCAGAACCTCAGTTTCTCTGTTGTAAAAATGAGGCATTACCATCAACCTCACACAGGTATAGAAATTCAGTGGGATAATGTATGTGACAATGCTTCCGCTGGCTAGTTTTCTAGAATGGGCAGTGCTTTTTCAGGCATTATCTCACCACATCCACACAATACCACAGGTGGCCAGTAGTAACCTTCTTGGGCTGGAGAGGAGCTCAGCGGTAGACCGCTTGCTTAGCATGTTCAAGCCCTAGGCTCCAAAAACTTTTTTTTGTTTTGTTTTGTTTTGTTTTTTGGATGCACAATGAGAAGACCGCAAATCCCAGGCAGGAGGCTGGAACACAAGGCTTCTGCGCCCCCTTCTGGTCATACTCCCAGTACTGCTCCTGGTCCCTCCAGGCTGAGCTTTACAGTTTTCTAGGAGTAGAGGGTTTAGTAATTTCATTTTCATTTCAGATATTTTCAGAAGAATCTGGTTTTTTTAAAAAAATGCTTCAATTCCAGGGAATAAGGAAAGAGATAGGTGTGGGCTGTGGCTGTGAAGGAGCAGCAGGAACAGATCTGCGTGATGAAACTGTTCGTACCTGGACTGCATGGTGATCTCGCAAGTCTACGCCCATGGTCAGATTTCACAGACCTAAGCGCCCACAGGCAAATGAGTGTGTACACAACTGGTGGGATCTGAGTAAAGACAGCGAGTTACAGCAACTTCTCTTTCCAGCTTTGCACAGTGGATTATACTGGGGAAACTGGCTGAAGGGTATGCAGGGTCTGTGTTGTTTCTTACAATTCCATGTGAATCTACAATTTTCTTAAAATCAAATTTAAATATAATTACCTAGGAAGAAATACAAGTATGTCAACTTTTCAGTTGAGATAGGAAAGGAAAAGAGAGAGCCTGTGGGTAACAGGACTCCATGGCTCATCTGAGGCAGGAAAGCTCTTCCCCCCACCCCATCACCTCTGCCTGGCTGTGTGGGATCCGGCCTGGGGAGCAAGGCCTTCAGTGAGGTGCTGGGAACCACCGTATGCTCCCATGCAGCCTGTCCCTGAGCAACAGGGTCTAGGGACCAGCTAGCCTCCACCCCAGAACAACCCTACAGATTCCCAGGGAATCCCCCAGGGCAGAGAGAAGGGAGTCCCCACGGAGGCCTTCCTCCCGCTTTCCTTTCCCTGGAGGCTGGGTTGGGACCAAGTTACGGGTCACAGAAGCTACTGACTTAATACAATTATGCAGCTTGGGACTGTGCCAAAATATTGGGCAATAAGCCTGCAGTGTTCTGTGCCCCTTTTATGGTGGGCTCTGCTCCTTTCCATATGGGACACGTTCTCTTCTATTCTAGATGCCTCAGGACTAAAATAAGGATCCTGTCCTTTGTCTCCTCATTGTCTTCATGGGAGAATACCCCATTCCCTTCCCACTTCTTTCTCTTTCCCTCAGAAGGGTGAGAAGGACACAGACCAGCTATAGAATCCAGGGCCATGCCTCGCTCAGGACACACCACAGCCAGACACCCTGTTCCAGCTGGTTCTGGACAGTACAAAGCCGGCGGCACCTGTCCTATTCCAGATTTCCAGCTGTGCTTCTTACACACTTCAGAAGTTTCCCCCATCTCCGGTTATCAAGGACCATCTCTGCTAACCCTTTCTTTTCAAAGGCTCCCTTAACAAGCTTCATGCACTAGGGTATCAGGGACTGAAAATAGCACAAAATAATAATGGCCCATGTTTATAAAGGTCTTTATGGCATGGGAGTTTTCTAAAAACTCGTGGGGAAGACCAGAAAAATGAATTATTTTCTTCATTTCATGGATGTGAAAATTAAGTCTATGAGAAGTTAAGAGACTTGCCATAGTCCACAGAGTTAGTTAATGGTAAATCCAAACTCAAACACACTGGACTCCTGACTTGCTAGTTTTTATTTAACTTCACAGCCTCTCTTAATCTCACACTCCATAACTCCAGCTTCTGTAAAAACTTGGCCCCAAATGTCTAATAGGTCAAACAAGTAGAAATCCATATCTTTTAAAAATATTTTTTAAAGAGAGAGAGGGACAGTGAGAGAAAGAGAGAATCAATTTTATTTAGCTTTTCATGAGGCCTTTGTCACTCTGACACTTGTGTACATGGTGTTGGGGTTTGAACCTGTGTACTCACACATGCCAGGCAAGCATGGTAACTGCTGAGCCACCTCCAGCCCAGGAATTCATATCTTGCTGCACAAAACAGACTACACGGGCCATAGCTCTGTGAGGCTGCTCTCCTCCAAACAGCCATTCAGAGAACCAGCCGCCCTCAGCCAGACAGAAAGAGGATGAAGGACCATAGATATGGGAGGTTTCTAATAGGACAAACCTGCTATGTTCTGAATGTTTGTGTCCCCACAAATTTCATGTCAAGATCTTAACAACCCCCAAGGGGATGGTACTAGAGGGGTGGGGACTTTGGGAAGTGTTTAAGATGTAAAGGTAGAATCCTCCTAAATGAGATTAGTATTCATACCAAAAAGACCCTAAAAAGGGCTGGAGCAGTGGCTTGGTGGTTACAGCACTTGCCTGGCATGCACAAATACGCCGGTTTGAACCCCAGCACCACCACCTACACAACAAAATGTTGAAGCAACATAAAAAACTAAGTAAAATTTATTTTCTCCTTCTCTCTCTCTCTCTCTCTCTCTCTCTTAGGAAAAAAAAAAAGCCCTAGAAAGATCCCTCATCCTTTCTGCCATGTGAAAAAGCAAAAAGACAATACCTATGATCCAGAAAATAGACATTTTTAAAGATTTTAAAAGACACTGAATCTGCTAGTGCCTTGATCTTCCTGGTCTCAAGAACCATGAGAAATAAACTATGTTGAATTTATTCCAATATTTGACTTTTTCCGGACATTTCCATTTTAACAAAAGACAAAATCTTAAGCCAAAAAATATTTCAGTGAATTCCAGCTGTCTGCCGTTCACCTAGCAGCACACATGGGGAGCTGAGTGGCCTCGGCTGCTCTGAAAGCTCAGCGCAAAGAGCTTCTGCCAAGACACAGGGCCATGCCTGTCTCCCCAGGCATTCACATACCCACAGAGAGAACTGTGAAGCAGGCAGGAACAAAGCCGTGCCAGAACACGGTCCTACCCCTCACTGTGCCCCTGACTTCCAAGGGTAGTCGAACATTCGCTTAAGCTTTCTGCAGTTCAACTTCTCATTTGATGGAATGCGAGGAATAGCCACACTCCAGAGTAAGAAGTCTTGTGTCTGCAACAGTTGGAACGAGAGTTCTTCATAGCCTTCCACTGTGCCACATGCTTTGGATCCAAGAGAGCAGATGTCTCCAAACCCCGCCCTTAATACGACATGCTCACCACACATCCATCAAGAACTGGCGTATGGGGGCTGGAGCGGTGGCTCAGCGGTTACAGCGCTTGCCTGGCATGCAAGAGTACGCAGGTTCAGACCCCAGCACCACGTACACAACAAAGTGTTGGAGCAACGAGGGCTACATAAAAAACTAGATAAAAATTGATTCTGTCTCTCTCTCTCACTGTCCCTCTCTCTTAAAAAAAAAAAAAAAAAGGAAGGAGAAGGAGGAGGAAGAAGAAGAACTGGCATAGGTGAGGGGTTTCTTTCCCAAAAGCATCCAGGGAGGGACTGACTGACCTTTTTTGGGTCACATCTGGGGCTGGAGGATTTGATTACTGAATACTTTTAAAACATTGCTATTCAACAGACAACATAGAGACACTGAGTACATCCACTTAGCTATATGCCTTTGTTCTTGAGCCTTCTCACGCCTCCTTTCTAATGCCCTCATCCCCAATATTTTTCTTTTATAGACTTATTTTGTACCACCTAGCAGCACACATGGGGAGCTGAGTGGCCTCTGCTGCTCTGAAACCTCAGTGCAAGGAGCTTCTGCCGAGACACAGGGCCATGCCTGTCTCCCAGTAGACTGAGAAGGTGATCTTAATATTTTTAATTGACTCAGAAAATCACCAAAAGCTTGCAGAAGATCATCTATACATTGAAGGGTGGTAGTCCCCAAACTAAATGCCTCATCAAAGGCTCGCTCTCTGCCTCAATATCCATCTCCCTGCGTCCAAGGGAGATTTATTTCAAAGGCGGTGACGCCGTTTACCACTGTGAACCATTGACCCATCGAAAAATCAATGGAGAGCCACAAACAAATAAAAAGCAACCTAGTTCTTTATTTTCCTTAGAGAAGTAGAAAGTATTCAGTTTGCCTGCTTCCTAAATTATAGATAAGGATGCCAGAGAAAAATTCAATAAAATTACAAGAAAAAGAAGAGAGACTTGTGAGACATACAGAAAGGTAGAGGTCTGTTTTTGTTTTTGTTTTTTTTAATACTTGCTTTCAAAGTTCATCTGCTTACTAAGTTTTTTGACTCTTAGGTCAACCTTAAAAGTTTGTTAGCTAGAGGTACACACCTACAGTACATAGCAAAAATGTGTATTTCTGGGCCTCCCACAAGATTTTAATTCAGGAGAGTCCTCACATAGATATTTTCTAAAAGTATGATAGGTGATTTTCATCCTGGCTCAGAACCTCAGGCTTAGTGGGTGTTCTCAGCAAAACAGCCATAGCAACCCACAGAAGATGAAGAATTTCTACTTCCTTATGCCCGCGCATATGATGCTTAGCCACGTAGCTTGATTCATTCAACAAACTGTCGGGAAAGTGATGTGTGTCTTTGCATTAAAAAGCCAGTCTGGGGCTGGAGTGCTGGCTCGGCAGTTACGGCGCTTGCACGGCATGCACAAGTACACAGGTTCAAACCCCAGCACCCACGTACACAACTAAGCGTCAGAGCAACAAAAGCCATGTGAAAAACTCAATAAAGACATAAAGACTGATTCTCTCTATCTGAGAATAGAGAGAAAGCCAGTTCTGGGGCTGGAGCGGTGGCTCATCTGTTACTGTGCTTGCAGCACTTGCCTGGCATGTGTGAGGATGCAAGTTCAAACCCCAGCACCATGCACACAAGGAAGTGTCGGAGCAAGGAAGGCCGCATGAAAAACTAAAATTGATTCTCTTTCTCTTGCTCAATGTCCCTCCTCTTAAAAAAAAATAAAAAGCCAGTTCTCCCTGAAGTTCATTAGCTTCTGCCTTCTTTTGCCTTGATCAGTTGTTTGTCCCCAGACAGAGGATGCTCCATTCTCCTGGATCCCACAGTGAAGGGGAGAAAGATGAAGCTGGTTCACAATGGACATGCGGTTTGATCAAAAAGAAAGCCTTTATTTTTATAGCCACTGATGGCTCATTATGGTTAATTTTTGGGGTCAACTTGACCCACTTAATGGATACTCAGACAGCTGGTAAAGCTTTATTTCTGGGTATGTCTGTGAGGACGTTCCCAGAAGAGATTGACATTTGAATCAATGGATTGCATAAGAAAGAACTGTCCTCACCCACTGTGGGCATGCACCACCCAGTCAGCTGACAGCCCGGAGAGCTGGGACACTTTGTCCTGCCCTTGACAGCAGAGGACCAGGTTCACCAGCCTTCAGACTCCAGGATTTACAACAGTAAAACCTCATGTCCTTAGGTCTTCAGACTTGGACTGAGCCATGCTGCCTTCCCTGGTTCTCCACATGTTGTGGTGCTTATTCTGCATGATTGCCTGAGCCAATTCCCCTGTCATATTGGGGACTATCTGCATCTGTCCTATGGAGTCTGTTTCTCTGGGGAACTCTCACTATTGTCAAGAGTGTTTGTTACTGTAGCAAAATCTATCTTACGCTGACTGATACACTATCCCCACAAAATAATACCAATGCTGCCTCTTTCAATAGCTGGAAGATCCTTTTGCCTATGCTTTAAGTGAAAGGAGAAAACACTTATTAAATGAAGACTGTCTGCCTGGGAGTTACATACAGCATAATTTCAGTTCTTTAACATAATAAGGAGGAAAGTATTCTCCTCGTTTTACAAATAAGGGAGCTCTGACTCAAAATTTAAGGAATTTTCCCAAGATTAGCAGTAGATGATTGGTCTTGGTTTTAAGCATCATATCTGATTCTCAAGTCCGTCCTCTCCACCACAGGAAGTTATTCCACATATACACACTTATATCATGTGGCCTTTTATTTACTCTTCTGCCCTACCATTGCTTCTGCTTATGATCCTGGGGCAGTAGAGGGTCATCACAGGGAGGAGACCAGGAGAAAGCCTTTCTCATGATCATACCCAGAGCAGGCTAGATTGTCTCAGGAGGTGAGAAGGGAGAGACTAAGGCTGCCTTGGGTCTCTGTGGGAAGTGTCCACCCCAGGGTGCCCATGACCAAGCCTCACCGTGGCTTTGCAAGGGATGACTGTTGGGAGCATGTAAAACATGCTCTCACAGAAAATGCTTATAATTAAATGAAAATGAAATCATTAATGCAAATTGCATCAAAATGTAATCTAGCTTATTTCTAAGAGAGGGAGGGTGCTGGTAACTGATTACAAAACACCCAAAGAGCTTTGATTTCTTGCTTAAGGAGTTACATATTTATAAACCCTTTAAAAATAAATTGTCATGCAAGCATCATGCTGGGTTCTGAATCTCCGTTGTTCCCAAAATAAACACGGGAGTACAGCCCAGAGCCACAAAGGGCCCCCCAGGAGCAAAGTCTTCCTTATGCTCAGACCCAAAGCAGGCCAGGGACACACAGCTACCCTCCGCTCTGCAGTCCTGTTTCTTTTGTCCACTTGCCAAGCCCTGGGCTGTGGACAAGAGTGAGAACACACTCATGGGACTGTGACACCCCACCCGCAGCATGACATGACTCTGTGAGCAAAAGGTCACACAGTTCTAGAGATCACACACACACACACACGATGCAAAACGTGAGGTGCCCACAAATAAACACCTATATTGCCTTTCCAGAACGAGAGTTACAGGAGGGGTTCTGCCACATTACAAAGCAGGAGACAGTGACCTGTCAGACACCCAGGGCTCCTCCCACGCTGGCACAGCTTGCAGGCCTGTGAAGCAGGGGGTGTGCCCTTAACTAAGCTTTCATCCTCCTCTGAACTCATCCCCTCATTTCCTTACAAAACCACTTTCATTTCCGGAATTTAACAATGTCCTCTACTAACCTGATCAACACGTCCGTCCAAGGATCTGATCTCATTCACAAACATCAATGACATGAAAGAATTTGTCACAAAGCCCCTGTATCTGGGAATAGTCTCACAAACCATTTCATAAGCTTATCTCTTTAATGTGATTTCAGACATCAGCCAGCAGGTGAAGAAGGGGTTAGAGAAGATCAGGACCCTCAACCCTGGCAGCCCCTTCTTGCCAATAAAGAGAGCTGGTCGTGAAGCCTTCTGCTGCTCCATCTCTAGTCGCCCAAACCCCCACCATACAGTCGGGCCCAGGCTCCAACAGTGTTTTGGCTTGGTGCTGGGGAGGCTGCAGGATGGGGAGCCATGTGCTGTCCACGACCTTCTGTGTGGCTTCTCACTGTCCCAGGAATGTCACTCCATTTCCCTGTGTATGCTTTCATGTTTATTTCTTTAGTCAGTACCTGTCTGAAAGTTTTCTCTAAAGTGCAGGACCAAGAGCACCTCCTGTATAAAATGTCTCTGGTACCCTCACCTCTCTGCAATTTCTTTTTTTGTAGGAGCCCTTTCCACTCTGCCCTTCTGGGTTCTGCATTTCATTACTGTTCTCCATTAGAACACCACACTTCCTAGAGAGGACATGGGATGTTCCTGGCTTACAGCATTTCTTCCCATGAGAACTCTCTTTTTCCCTTTGTAAGGTAATTCTGCTTCTTCCCTATGGTTGGAATGTGGCTAAACTGCCCCCACTCCTAGGGTTGGAAATAGGACCCAATTTTGGCTAACCAGTGAAATTTCCCCAATGAGTGGCTCTAGAATTAAAAGGACCCAAAGATGAGATGGTTTCTGGAGCCACTGTCCAAGAGGTTTTGTGAATCATAGCAATAGCACAGCCCTGAAACTGCCAGAAGAAATAATACTAACATATGCAGAAAGATAAGGCAGGTATCTAGAGCTGAGAGATGGGCAGAGAGAGCTTATATTGCTCAATACTCCTGGATCCAGCCATGCCTGAAGCTAGATGCATTTCCTTTGAAATTACCATTTATATGAATTAATCCCTTTCTTCTTCCCAGCTAATCTGTTTATTTTATGTCACTTGCAGCAATAGGAATCAGAAAAAATACAACTTTCCAGTCTACTGTGCACTGAAGTTATTGGCTCTTGTTATAATTTTTTATTACCATGTGAGAACAGGAAGAAAAAGAAACCTCTACACTGGTCATCACAATTGGGGACACAGGTATATTTGAACACAAAAGAATAATCAGAATTAATGTCTTGGTTTCTCAATAGCAAGATAAATGTGCCCAACATTTGTAGTAATTGAAGTAAGGAAACCCTGGTAAGAGAGGCCAAAAGAAGAAGCCAACTTCTTAACATAGTAATGTTCAATATTTCAAAAGATGCAAAGATAAATCTATGCTAACTCCAGGACTCTCCTGGATATGGTATCAGACTGTGTGTTTTTTTAGAACTCTTGCTTCACAGTGTGTACACTCCTCAGAGAAATAGGGGTGAGGGGCTGGAGCGGTGGCTCGGTGGTTACCGTGCTTGCCTGGCATGCGCGAGTACTTGAGTTCAAACTCCAGCACCATGCACACAAAAATGTCTCCGAACAATGAAAGTCACATGAAAACTTAAATAAAAATTATTTCTATTGTTTCTCTCTTTCTCTCTCTCTCTCTCACTATCCCTCTCTCTTTAAAAAAAAAAAAAAAAAGAGGATGAAACCACCATATATCCCAGCTATCCCACTCCTGGGTATTTTTCCAGAAGAGCTAAAATTAGCATATTACAGAGACACCAATATGTTAATGTTTATAGCAGTTCAATTTACAATAGCTAAATTCTGGAAACAACCCAGATGCCCCTTCACTGGATGAACAGATCCAAAAACCGTGATATATATATACAACAGAGTTCTACTCAGCGATTAGAAAGAATGATATCATGGCCTTTGCAGGTAAGTGGATGGAAATGGAAAAAGTCATGCTGCGTGAAACAAGCCAACACAGAAAATTAAGGGTTGAATGTTTTCTCTCATATGTGGAGGCTAGAATAAAACCCAAGATAGGATGAAAATTGGTCAAGTTAATTTAATAGACCCACCAAATTTGAAGTTACACATAAGCTGTGGGGACTATAGCTGTGAAAGGGAGGGAGGCGATGAAGGGAAAATGGGGTGTTCAATACTGTAGGGTACACCTGACACCCACGAGAAGCCCAAATATACCCAGGCAGACGTACAAATCTAGAAATTTCAATGATTAAAATACATGTATACTCGTTTATATCTACAACATGAGGGGATTACAGAGAATACATGAGATGGGGGGAGAAATGGGGGAGATCCTGGTCAAGATTGGGTTTAAGCTACTCTGTTATTAAGTATGCACATGTGAATGTGAAGAAATTAACCCCTTTATTATGTAACAAATTTGAATCAATAAAAAAGTGCTCTTGCTTCAGAAATGTGTCATTGCTTCCCAGATAAACAGTGAGAAAACGGCCAGTCATTATTCTCACTCTATCGCAGCGAAGCCAAGGAATGTTCATATTAATAACTGGCTAAAGACAGAAGCTTCTAATGTACAAGGAAAAGAGGGATCGAGGATCCCCCATCCCCTTCTGCAGGTGTGGTGGGAGGGAAAAGGCTTTTGAAGCAGAGGATGGCAAGCTCCAGACTGATGGAATCAGAGAGAATGCGTGAAAAATAGGAAGATACCGAGGTGAAAGCACGGTGCCCTCCATCCGAAGGCCTTAGCCTGGACCACCTCTTGGAGGTGTGCACAAAGGAATCCTGCTGGCGACAGTTCCAGTGCCTGAGGTTGCTCAAGGTCTCTGCGCCTAGGATCCTTGCTACTTCCCCACAATCCAGAACACTCAAGTCTAGTGAGGCTGGAAAAGGATCTTCATCGTGTCATGTTGCATTGCTAACGTACTGGAAGATTTCTTCAAAGAAAAAAATGCAAAAAGTATATCATATTTCCAGATTATCCACTGGGTTAGCAAAGACCACCCTGTAAAGAAAATGGAAAGGATGGTGCCAGGCACGGGCTCCAACAGCAGATCTGCAATGACCACTGTTCCTCCCACTCAGAGCAACGTGGGGCCCTCTCCTTTACTGGCAATAACTGTCAGAAATTCAGTCCCCTCAGTCATCTCAGAAAGAGATCTCTGACCTCCACGAGATGTCCATTTAACACAGGGGTTCTTCTGGGGGAAACATGGAATCACGGGGAATCATGGGGGGGGGCACCCACGATATGGCATCAGCCTGGGCTAACTATGTAAATACACATTTGTTCTTGATTGTTTGATAATGGTTCCCCCTCAATTGTAACTGCATACTCATCTAATTAAAAAAAAGAAGAAATTCAGTCCCCTCAAAGCAACATTGCTGAGTCATTTGAGATCTTCACTATGGAATGTTATGTATTTACTGAGGGAGAAAACAGAAAAGTATGTTCTTAATAGAAAACTACTGAAAGAAAGGAGACCCAATCATTTGGAAAGAAAAGAGTAAAAGGAAAAACGTTGTTTCAAATAAAGCATACAAAGATTCTATTTTCCATGTCTTTTAAAGTCCTGTCTTTTTTCTCCCTCCAGGGGAACATAAATTGAAAATCACATGTTTCATAATTGGGTGGAGGCAAGCTCTCGAGAAACAACAAGATCCATTCTTTTGGAGATTCTTCCTTCTCCATGATACTAAAATTGATAGGGAATTTAGGAAAATGACAGTTAACCTCCAAATCAGGACCAATCCAACCAGAAAAATGGGATCTTCAAAAGTTCCAACTTGGAAGCTACATTTTCAGTGTGCTCAATTTACAATAAATTTTATTTAAAAAATTGGGAAGCACACTGAACTACAGGTGAGAAGACTTAAGACTTAGCTTGTCTCTGCCAATAGTTACCTCTGTGACCTTAAAAAAATTCAATGTCCCAAGAAATCAGATATGATCATCTCCAGGGTCTTGTAAAACTAAACTTCTAATGGGTAGAAACTGATTTAGGTTACAGAAAAAAAGTCTGAAACTTAAAGAACCAAGAGCCAAGGAATTTTGTCTTGTGTTGCTGGTGGTGTTTAACCAATCCGCAGGACAAGTTTGTTAGATCCTCCATCCCAGCAGGTACTAAACTGGGTGCCAAACCCTTCCTGTGAGCAGCTTTTGAAAAAAAGCAGAAAAAGAATGAGAACGTAAGGAAATGAAAACCAGCAAGCTGTGTCTGTGTCCAAGACAGGAAGGGGACCTCATGGAACTGAGGGCTGCTGTTCAGAAGGAGGAAGGTGGAGCTGGGCCAAGTCACACCTGGCCTACGGCTCTGAGAGTCTCTGAGACATCATCCACCTGCTCTTAAAAGCAATGTGGTCAAAAAAAAAAAAAAAAAAAAAAAAAAAAAGCAGTGTGGTCTAGAATGCTGGACTTGGGGAGATGCAGGGCAGGTAGTATATCTAAAGAAGGACTTTTCTATGCAGCCCTTCACTCCTTGTCCTCCACACTGCCAGGCCCTGCCACCAGCTGCCAGGCCCCACCAACCTCAGTGTGGCAAAGGGCTTTTATGTTCAATGATCATCAGTTACCAGGGGTAAGCATTTAAACGAGTCATCCTTCAACTCCCTGCCTGATTTCACTTTTAACAAGCTTCGATCCCAGAAGCTGTGTTAAGCAAGGCATTTGGGTAAGAGAATATACTGAAAGGGTCTTAGCATCAAATCCAGCCCCATCATTTTTCAAAAGAGAAAATTTGGGTACTACAGTCAAGCGTTAAATATAGGTACCAGATAAACTGAGCTATATAATAAAATGTTAAAAATCACAACTTTAAAATATTGAGTGGAGATCAAAAAAGTTATATAAAAGCAAGTGCTCGCTAAAACTAACCTATAATGCTCAGCTCTAAAATGAGGGCACCACTGTGGTTTGGATAGGGCTTGTCCCGCAAAGACTCGTATGCTGGTGCCGAACCTTCAGGAGTGGGGTCCAGTAGAAGGTAATTAGATCACTGGGTCTCCATCCTCAAGCATGCATTATTGTTGATTTTGTGGATTAGGTTGAGTTTCACGGGTATTGATTCATTTCCACAATAACATCTGCTGTAAAAAGAGTAAGGCTGGCCCCTCCTTGGTCTCTTGCTTCCTTGTCCACACATATGCCTCTTCCTGTGGCCACTCCCCTTTCCACTTCTCTGCCACGTTGTAACGTAGCCAGGGATTCCTCACCAGAATTCCAGTGTGATGCTGTTTGGGCCTGTTAGTCTTTAGAATCATGAGCCACATGAATTTCTTTACTTTATAAAGTAATCTACCTTGGGTATTTTGTTATAACAATACACACAAAAAAAGACCAAGACAAATAGTGTATTATTTTCTAGGGTTGCCCTAACAAAGTATCCTAATACACTGGGTGGCTTAACACAACAAAAATGTATTCTCTTATACTTCTGGAGGCAAGAAGTCCAAAATCAAGGTGTCGACAGGGTTATTTCCCTCTGAAAGATGTGATAGAGACTCTGTCACATGTTTCTCCTCTTGATTCTGGGATGACCCCCAGTCCTGGGCATCCCTTTTGGTGTGATGTGTCGTTCTAATCCCTGTATCCAGGGTCACGTGGCATTTTCTCTTTGGCTCTTCACATCAGCTTCCCTCCCTGCACAGCTCTCCTCTTCTTCTGCTGACAACAGTCGTATTGAATTTAGAGTCCAGCCTAATCAAATGTGACCTCGTTTTCACTTGATTACATCTGCAAAGATCCTAATTTCAAATAAGGTCACATGCATAGGTATGACACGTCAGGACTTTGACATATCTTTTGAGGAATACAATTCAACTCATAACAGCCAAGAATCCATTTTTGTCTATCTACTCTTGAGGATAACAGATGTTCAGGGGCTTTTAAAAGGCATAGTTTGAACACAAATTTTTAAACTTTGCATACATACTTGGTGTTTTTCTAAACCCTTTCACATCTATTTTCCTCAAAGGATAGAGAGGTAAAAGATCTATTCTGAGCCTCATTCCAGTTCCTCCCTAGAATCCACACTGTTACTTTGGAAACCCAAGCTGTCCCAGTAGCGTGACTGGTAACATCTAGGGTACTGCTTTCCTGAGGTCAAGGGTTACTTCATGTTCACAGACATACAACCGGTGCTCTGCCACCTTTCTGTGACAGTGAGGTCCTCCTGGGGTGTGTGTGTGTGTGGTAAAGGATTGAAGAGGAATCTGAAGAGGACTAGAAGGAAACATGGTAGATTTTAAGAAATTTAAAAGATGGGAAATCCTGGACCCTGAAATCATGTTACTTTTTTATGACTATTAACCCTCAACCCTATTTTCCTTTTCTATTTAGATTACAATAAAGCTTTGCAGCTTTGACGATGAGGTGGTTGAAGGTCAGAGGCCACCACATCCACTCAGGATTGCCCAAATTGTTACAGGCAAAAACCAGACTGGAGTCTAAACTATCTGGCATTCAGGTTCGCAGCGGACTTTGATGTGTTTCAGCTCTGTAGAGAGCTAAGATTTCTGGAAATGTCTGGATGGTTCCATCCTACTTTCTTCTCCAGGCAGCTGATGCAGTAGGACCATATTATTGGGCTCTCTTGTCCTCTGACCAGAAGTGGATTTGGCCAATGGAAATCATGGCAGGAGGGGAGCAGGACTGGGCATTTCATGCACCAGCATCAGCCCCCACCTACCGCTAGTGAGGGATGAGCTGCCTTCCTCTTAAGGAGACCACAGCTCCTGTCATATAGCCCTCTTCTTATGGTGTTTGGAGGCTTCTTTCTCTTTACCTTTTCACACCTAAGCATCAGGTCTCTGCTACTATGAATACCAGACACTGCGTATCTCTTGTTTTTTGTCTTCACAGTCTTCTTTTATTAATCTCTCCTTAGATTATTCAATTTGAGCATCATCTGTTGACTGACAGTGTCTTAACGATATAAATCCTTCCCCAGACCATGTGTGATACACACTAGTCTTCTTTATTTCATTCTTCCACAAAGTTACATATTGTTTCTCAATCTACTTCACAGTCCATAGTTTGGGAAACACCTTCATCAACAATTAACTGAGCTTGTTACTCAAACATAAACCATACGCCCATCAATGGATGCTTGCAATTATTGTTGCCTGAATGAACCCCTGGCCAATCCAGCATCCATGGACCTGCATCCTCTCCTCTACATTCTTATTCTTATTACCGGTTCTTTCAGCTCTGGTCACCAGTTTACCTCATCATTAGAGGGCCTGAGTCTGAGTTCCCTGGCCTGGTATAATAATTTCCTAGGACTACTGTAACAAATTACCAAAAACTGAAGGACCTAAACAATACAAACTCATTTCTCACAGTTTTGCAGGCCAGAATTCTGAAATAAAGACACCAGCAAGGCTGGGTGCCCTCCAGAGGCTCTAGGAGAGCTGTCCTTTGTCTCCCAGCTTCTCCAGCCCCTGGCTGCCTCTCTCCAATCCCTGCCTTAACCCCACATGTGCTTCTGATTGTTTTTGCCTGTGTTTCTCCTGTAAGGACACATGTCCAATTTAGTTCTGCTGAGATAAGCCAGGGTGATCTCCTCTCAAAATCCTTATATTAACTCCTACATCTGCAAAAAATCCTTTTCCAAGTAAGGATGCATGGACATGCCTTTTGGGGTCAGCATTCAACCCATTATGCATGGTAACCTGACAAGCCTATCAGATCTCTCACAGAGCTTATTCCTGTATGTTAAACTTCAACCATCAAGTCCAAGATACTGGTATTTGCCTGACTAGGTTGCTCACAAGAGTTAAAAGACTGCTGGGCATGACCCAAAGGGCTCAGTACCTGTGGCTACCAGTGCCAGAAGATCAGGCTTTTGAGTCACTGTGGTTCGGACTCCGGATGACATTGCTTGCTGGCTCAGTGTTCCTGCTCCAGCAACATTCAGCTAAAATTTCTTATTCTCCCAGACAGCTATCTCAAGACATCCTGAGGCATTAAGCCATGCAGCAAGCTTCCTTGTAGAAGGGAAAGGGTTTGTAAAGGTGAGATGAAGAGTGAATGAGAAGCGAGTTTGATTTATTATTCAATCAAGCAGCACTTCTAACATGATGTTTGGAAGAGCAGTAGCATCCTCTTTGCATTTCTGACAGTGAAGAGAGCATTTTTATTTTGGACTGACTCAAAATTTCTGGGACTACTTGTCCTCAGAACCTAAAAAAAGTCTCCCTGTAAAAAATAATAAGTGCTGCTGGCTTCTTTCAGAGCTCATTTCTTTCAAATGGCTGGCTGTTCACAGGATTCTTGCTCCTTCCTCTGCCCAGTGGCATTGCAGCCGTCTGTCCTCTGTGCCAGCAACTGGGCTTTGCAAATCAGCCCACTGCGTTTTTGGTTGATGTGATGCAGACGTGCAAAAGGCTGACATTTGCACAAGTTCTTATTCTATATCACACAGTTCAAATCTCAGAATGAATAAGCTAATTTAAGGTTTTATAATCCAAATTATCCACTTTGCATTTATTATACATCAGACTCAGAGTCTCTGACAATGAATATTAATTGCCAAGTTAAGACAAGGACAGACAACACTTAGCTGAGGCTTTGGGGTGCTGGCAGTTGAAGAAAGCCATGGTTTCATCAAGATTGAATCAAGTAGCCAAACCAATGAGGACACCCTCTTCACCTCCCCTGTGGAATTCAGACCACACCCACTGCTCATCATCCCATTTGACAACTGTTGACATTGATGAAAAGGACTGACAATATTCATAAAGACACTGGCCCAGCAAACTCAGAGGGTCAGGTTGTACATTTTCTCTCGTATGTAGAAGCTAGAGAGGAAGAGGAAAAGAAAGGTGTTTGTGGGGTGAGGATCTCAAGAAAATCAAAAGGAGGGGCTGGAGTGGCGGCTCAGCAGTTTGAGTGCTTGCCTGGCATGCAGGAGGACCAGGTTCAAACCCTAGTACCGTGTACACAACTAAGTGTCAGGGAAACAAAATCCAGATGAAAAAAAATAAAGTTGATAAGTTGATATTCTCTCTCTCTCTCTCTCTCTCTCTCTCTTTAAAAGAAAAAACACCAAAGATGAGTAGAGGAAAGGCACGAAGTGGTGGGAGGTGGGGAGGGAAAGAGGATATTGACCAAATTATACTATTTTATTGTGTACATGTATACACATGTAACAATAAATCCCATCATTATATTTTACTATAATGCATCAAAAAACATGGAAAGAAGAAAAAATAAATAAATAAACAAATAGAAATTGGGGCTTAGGGTAACCTTCTATAAAAAGTATAACTCACCTGGAACCTGCATTATTGAAATGCTTACACCTGGTCCCCGTGCCTGACAGTGAGGAACGGCGCATGGAATACAGTGGGGACAAAGTGGGCTTTGGCAGTGGACGCTGCACTTGAGCCTTGGCCTTCTTACCTACTGAACCTGGACCAGCCACTGACGGGCAATCTGAGTCTTTATTTTCTCATCGCCATCTAGTAATAACAGCAATCCTTCATGCGTGTGCCTGCTATGAGAATATTCCATGAATATTTACCAAGCAATGGCTGGGTGCCAGGCAATGTCCTGACATTAGGATATATCAGACAAAATAGCCTTGTTCCCAATGAGATTACATTACAGTGAACGAAGCTAGACAATGGCCACAATCATAGTAAATAAAAGTGTGGTGGATGTCAAGAGAAAGCGCTTTGCCAACTGTAAATTTCAGAATCAACACTGGTAACTTACTATTTTCTTCCTTTCCTTCCCATCTCACTTCCTTTCCTCATCACTCTCTTTCTCAAAGTATTCATTCATTCTTTCATTTTTTAAACAAATGTGATTTAATGGACGGTTAGATACAAGGCACTGAAAACAAAAATAAAATAATATCAGCCCTGTTCTCAAGAGTCTAGCAACACAGCAAGGAGACCAGGTCACAAATAAGTCCACAGCAAAGGAATAAGGGCCATAAATGAGAACACATACAAACTCCAAGGGAACCCCAAGAAGTCATTGTCTAAGTGTCTCCTGAGGGAGAATGACCTTCAGATTAGGGAGGACACTTCATCCAGATGAAATGGGCAAGAAGATCTCTGGTAGTGGAAACTGCAGGATCGTTCAGGGGATCTCAAACGGCTGAAGACACTGAGAGCAGGTGTGCAGAAGAGTGTGGCATGAGCTACAGCACGACAGGCAGGCGAGGAGCAATCTGTGACAGCTAGGAAAGCAGCTATGAAAGCCACCAATAGGACAGCTCTGGGCCATGGGCATAAATGTGATTGTCCAGGAAAAGCAAGTGGGATTTTAAGAATGGAGAGGGCCACGTATTCCCTACCATGATGTTCTGCCTCTCCTCAGGCCCAGAAACAACAGAGCCAAGTGACCATGGACTGAAACCTCTGAAACCATGAACAAATCTTTCTTCCTTTAAGTTGATTTTCTCGGGTAATATGTCACAGCAAGGGAAATCTGGCAAACACATTATGAAGTTGGTAGGAGGATACCTTTAAGAAACCAGTCTTTCTGAACAGGAGAACGTAAAAGTTAATTCTAGAAAATTATGACTATCAAGAGAGTGGGGGAAATCTCAAAAGAGAAAGAGACAGAAACAGGGTCTCCACATTCTATCTGCACACATTGCTGACTGACCCCTGAACCACACGTTTGCAAAAAAGACTCAAAAAAGACTCAGAGCAGCTCAGTTAAGGATGAAAGATCTAGCCTGAACTCAGAGGTAATACATGAGAAACTAAGTTCACTGTACAGGATCAGCCAAGACAAGTACTAGCTGAAACAAAAGAAATAAAAATCATTCCAAAAAAGTGACAGAATCCAGCATTTATACAAGATTGTCTTTATAATATTAAGCATATAATCTAAAATTACCCACATGTAAGGCTTGTGCCCCGTCCCCAAAATTGGTACACATTCTTAAAAGAAAAAAAAAAATCAGGTAAGATTGATTCTGATTCTGCTGTGTTCAAACTGGCAGACAAGGATTTTAAAGTAGCTGTGATAAGTGTCCTCAGTGAAGTAAAATAAAATATGCTTGCAGTGACTGTAAAGATAGAAAATTCAAAGGAAATATAGGATTGCTACAAAAGAAGCAAATAAATATTTTACAACAGATTCTATAGCTGAATTCCAGAACCAGAGCAATATGGCTGCAAGGTTCTTGTATTCTATGTGTAGTGCTATAGATGTGCTGAAAAAAATTGCACAAAGATAAGAACAAATACCATAATCCTGGAGCAACTGCAATTTTTCACTTAAAAATGCAAGAGTATATCTAAAAGCAATAGGAAAAGTAAAAAAAAAAAATCCTAAAATATATCCCTGTAATGAAAAATGGCAAGAAGGAAAAATCAGAGGGGAGAAAACAGAAGCAACAAGTACAATAACAATTATACGTAGGTTAAAACACAATCAGACCACTATTGAGTGAAATTATTAAAAATAGACTAAACACTGCATTTAAAAGAAATTGTCAGAATAGATTAAGAAGGAAGAAAGACATGTCTGCTATCTATACTGAACACACAAAGAGGCTCAAAATAAATGGAAGAAAAGAAAACACATCTCAGGCTGCAGGTGTAGCCCAGTGGTAGGCCTAGCATGTGCACAGCCCTGGGTTTAATACCTAGAATGGTAAAAAAAAAAAAAAAAAAGAAAGAAAGAAAAAGGAAAGAAAAGCAGAATACAGAATGCATGCACTAAATAAATGGTTAGTATAAAAGATGGTGATAATGATGTAATATTAATATCAAATAAAATAACTTTATGGAAAAGTATCACCAGAGACAAAAGTGACAACTCTTCATGTTAAAATAGTATTCTGAGGCTGGAGCCATGGCTCAGCGGTTATGGCGCTTGCCTGGCATGCACAAGTATGCGAGTTCAAACCCCAGCACCACGTATACAATGAAGTCTTGGAGCAAAAAAAAAACCATGTGAAAAACTAAAATAAAATTGATTCTCTCTTTCGCTCTCTCTCTCTCTCTTTCTTACTATCCCTCTCTCTTTTAAAACAATACTATTTTCATTTAGAAAGACTTCATCATAAATGTGTTTGCACTTCATAAGGAGATTTAATATGCATAAAGAAAAAAGTAACAGATATAAAAAGAGAAATGGGCATTTCCATAATCACAGTTGCAAACTAACACCACTCCCTCAAAACCTGCTAAACAAACCATACAAAATAGCAACAAAGACACAGAATATGCACAGTACCATCAACCAGCTTGACCTAATTGGTATTTAAGCTGCACTAAACCCAGCAAAAGCTAATCCATATTCTTTACAAGTACACACGGAACATTCACAAAAATATACTAGTAAGTGTTTGACCATAAGACAAGTCTCAAAAAATGTAGATTAAAATAATACGAAGTATGTGCTGTGATAAAATTGTAATTAAAAATAAATATAGTAAAATAATTGATAATTCCCCAAACAAGTGAAACCCCATATTTGTAATCGAAGTAATTCATTTGTCAAAGAAAAAAATCATAAGAGAAACGAGAATATATTTTGAACTGAATAGTAATTGAAATCATCATTTATATCAAATTTGTGGAATGCAGCTAAATCAATGCTTAAAATAAATTAATAGTTATGTTTAAATGGATGTCTTTTAAAAATAAGAAAAACTTTCAATCAGTGGCCTGAGATTCTACCTTATAAAATGAGAAAAACATGGGCAAACTGAACTCAAAGTAAGTAGAGGGAAGAAAAGAAACAAAAAATAAAGAGCAGAAAAATAAAATTAAAATTAAAAAAGAAATTGAACAAAACCTGATTTATTGAAAATGTCAATAGATTGGTAAGCCTCAATAGAGTGAGCAGAAAGAAAGAAAGACACAAATCACCAACATCAGGAATGAGAAAAGACAGGTAACTGGAGATAACTATGGACATTCCAAGGATAAGGGAATTCTTTGTACAACTTTAGGCCCACAATCCTGACAATCCAGATACAATGGATAACTTCTTTTAATAACACAAATTAAGAAAACTCATAATTGAAAAAGATAACCTTGATGGTCCTATATCAACAAAAGAAAATCGAATTTGTAATTAAATCCTGTCCCATAGAGAAAACTCTAGGCTAAGATAGTTCTAGCAATATTTTTATCAAACATATAATAAGTAACATGCAATCCAACATACTTTTCCAGAAATAGAGAAGAATATATATCAAGATGAAGCCTGCATGAAAGGATGGAAAATACAGGGAACAAAGTAGACATAGCACACGCAATGGAAATATGCAACAAGCATAGTTTTATTCCCAAAAACACAAAAGCAATATTTGATAATATGAGATTGAGAATTTTCTAAAACTGATTAATTGCAGAAGCCTCAGGGATTCAAGTCATCCTAGACCATCCTACTCCAATTTCAAGGCTTAAGGTTTTGTGGTCTGCCCAGAAGACTGGAGGCAACTGTGGTGGATGAGAGAACTGTTTAACTCCTACTTCCCAGAGTGACATTCTTGGCAGGTGCTGGGTTCTCATCATTTTTCTCTCTAGTCTCAGAAAGCTGCCAAAGTGTACTCAGACATGCAGATATTATATTAGCGAGTGACAATGAGAAAGAATAAAACCTCGCATATATTGAAAACGCCTTATATGTATATGTCTGGCAAAGAGGGACTTAGCTGTTTGTAATCAGAGAACTGGTTGTGAAAATGTTGGAAGAACTGGAGAAAGAAACTAACAAAAAATATAACACCCAGGGGACAGGAGGCTGCTTCATCCCCTGGTTGTGGCTGTCCCACCACCAATCCACATAATTACTGCTGATTCTTTTACTGTCATTGAAACAGAACCCATTTCTAATCAAAAGCTCGGGAGTTAGCCCCTGGGTGCTGCAGAAAAGGACACCACATTATTGGAGCCTACAGTAACTCAGTGTCAGAACTAGAAAAATAGCAGCCTAAGGCACCAGGAGCAAACCTATAATTCTCCAAAGTCAGATTTACTGTTCTCTGCAACAAGGAAAGCTCTAGAGGAACCACGGAGCACCTCCCCAAACAGGGAAAATGGAGTTCTTGCAGGATGGGAGAAAGGATGCATTTAGGTGATATTTAAGTAAAGCAGTGCTTGGATCAACTCAAAGCAAAGCAAGTCTGAGCAAAGTTTGACATCGTGCCTGGACTTTGAAGTGGATTCAGGTCCTGTTTTCTCAGAAACCTAAAAGTTAAGGATGAATGGGGAATGCTGTGTCGGAAATCACTTACCTGGAATTGCATATGGATTAGATTTCATGGTTGCTTTTCTATATCAAAGTGGCTAAGATCCTTCAGGCTAAAGTGAGATGTTTCATTCTTACAGATGTCATTTCAAACCAGAAATGATATTGGAGAAAATATTTTCCACTGAGTAGGAAAGCAGTATTCATTGAAAGAAAGCATGAAGATGCTTTACAACACCAGGATGCCCATGGAGAAAGCCTGGTCACCATTGGCTTTGCGCATGGCTTTCTCTGTCGCTGCTGTCCTTACCTGATGACTGGCAGGACAGGTCTTTATATCCTCAACCTGGGCTGATTTTTGTACTCATATCCCTTTCTTTCACCTCCACTAGTGTTGCTCATTGCCAGACTCAGACTGGAATTCAGCTAACAAAGGAGACTGGGAAATGTCCCTCTGTACCCTTGAGACACAAAGCAAAGAGACATAAATGGAGCTGAGAGTCAAAAGGAAGGTATGGGTTCAAGTTCAGCAAACGTCCTCAAGAACAAAGTGACCTCAGATGATGATCTCACCTCTCTCGTCTCTCATCTCTACCAAGATCTTGGCTGTTGTTCTTAACCACCTTTTCAGTTCTTCAAGGCTTCAAAGAAAATGATTTTTAGATTTTCCAGCTATTTTAGTTATTGAACAGAAGGGTTATTTCAGTGAAATTATCTAGTTCACCATTACCCACCTCCTCCACTTTCTGATCTTGTGCATTTCCATCAAACTAATCTTCCTAAACTCAGCCCTGATTGTGTCACTGCCCTGGTCAAATATCTGAAATTGCTCTCTGTCTCCTGATAAGTCCAGCTTTTTTACCTGATAGTCACAGGTCTCAATAATCCACATTCTTATCCTCCTCTATTTCGTTAGAGGGACAGGCCAAGCCACTCTACAAGCCCAGTGTCCAGCCACAACTACGAGCTAAGGTCAAACTACAAGAAATCCTCAACTGAGAAGAAGTCTTTATGCACTTACTAAGATCATTGCAAAGCACCGAGACCTCTGCATATAACCTGGTGTCACAGGGGAACAAATATATTAATCCAGACACCACCCTCTGTTACAGGTGACAAATGCCCAACATGAAATAGTTTAAGCCAAATATGGAAAACAGCTAATTTAACAAAATCACAGAAAATATATAAACAATACAAGGCTAAAGGAAGTTTAGATCCAAGTGAAAGAACACTAGCACCATATTCTCTTTCTCTAAGTTCTCTTTGCACTTGACTTGTGTTGCCTATCCTCAAGGGTAGAGTTCTAAGATGCCCACCGCATCTTGGTATTGGAGTCAACAAAGAAAAGAGCAAGGGCAACCACTGGACTGATCACACAGTAAAGAAAGATCACTATCAGCTTCCGTAGCAGGTGTTATGAGTCCTCTGCAGCCAGCCGGCCCCTACTGACAGCCCCGCCAGGGCAAATGGCCTGCACACATGCCCCTCCATGCTGCAGCAGAGGAACTCCAAGGGACCCCATCCCTCCCAACAAGGAACAAATACAGTGTGGTCAGGTGCCACCTATCTCTCACAGAGAGAGAGAGAGAGAGAGAGAGAGAGAGAGAGAGAGAGAGTGTGTGTGTGAAAGACAAAGAGAGAGAGGGAGGTAGGCAAACAGCAGAACAAAGGAGTCCACGCTGAGTCAGAAACAGGGAAAGAAATTCCTACACAAGGTGATAAACCCAGAGCAGGCTGTGAGGACTCTGTCTTTGTAAGGAAGTGTTTCAGACCCCAGGCCTATGCTTGTGCAGCCCAGAGGAGGTCATCAGTAGCGTATGCCTGTAATTTCAGAGGCTCAGGTGGATCACAAGTTCAAAACCAGCCTCAGCAACTTAGCAAGGCTCTAAGCAACTTAGCAAGACTCTGTCTCAAAATAAAAAATAAAAAATGGCTAGGATGTTGCTTAGGGGTTAAGTGCCTTTGGGTTCAATTCCTGATACTTTAAACAAACTTCATTCTCTTCAACCAGCTTCTTTAAAGCAGAACATACAGCACAAGCAACCCTGGAAATAGCTCCCTGCAGTAGGAAGTGGGGACTCTATTCCAAGCTCATCTGAAACCACCTGAGGCCTGCGATTGACTCTGCTTGGTATTAACGCTCACTCTTGAATTCCCAGGGTCCTTGTGTCTAGGAGTAGGGATCCCCCAATTATATGAGCATCCTTACCAAAGACCTTACTGTGACTGGCCCTGCCAGGGACAGGTATCCCCTCCTCTGAGACATGGAGGGTAAGGTATACACAGTATCATTCCATACCCCAAAAACTGCATTGAGTGAGAGAAGGGGGTTAAACAGTCTCCTCCTTACTGAAGGAGCTGAAATACACAAGATACATTCACTACTAAGGCTCTTCCCTAAGACCTTGGCGTTCTTTCGGGCTCGTGGTCCAGAAGCTCTGGTTGACCCAGATGCTTTTACAATAGACTCAAGTCAGGCCCCTGCAGGGCTCAGAACACATATGTGACTGCTCCAGCAATGGCCATAACTTTTCCTGAAGCTCCCTTGACCACATAAAGACTATTAAAAATAAGTATTTTTTCCCCAACACCCAGGAGTTTAAAGCAGAAGGCTTTTTTTGTGGGACCAGGGAGCAGGACAACATGGCATTGCCTTCCATGTTCCTTCTCCACTCACCAATACAGGAGTTAGCCATTTCTCACAGACACATTTCCAAATGTGTGAGTTCTTGAGTTCATGGAATGCTGATGTCAATCATCACAGGATCTGAGATGGTAACTCCTGAAGTCTGACATCAGGAATCAGCTTCTGAAGGTCAAGGACAGACAAGCAAAGTGTCTGGATTCTATAAAGGCACAACAGAACCAGCCACCAGCAAATAACTGTATTAAGAAGAGATGAAAAAGAAAAGATGGGAAAGCCACAAAGAAGTTCAATGAATTATTCAGGAATGGTAGAAGTAGGATCCCACAGACAATAAAATAAGAACAATAAACTTCATGCAATATAGTTCCAAAATCTAAATTCTAGTCTCCACATACTCATCAGCTGCGTATGCCTCTGGGCAAGTCACTTTCCTCATATTAATTTGCTAGGGCTGCCATTACATACCACGGACTGGGTGGTTTAAACAATAGCACCCATTGCCTCATAGTTCAGGAAGACTGGAGCCCAAGGCGATGGCGTCAGCGGCTTTGGCTTCTAGAGCCTCTCTCCTTAGCTTGCACATGGCCATCCTCATGCTGCTTCTTCTGTGGCCATCTCTATGCATGTGCACCCCTCTCTATGCATGTGCACCCTTGGGACCTCTTTTTGTGCCCAAGTTCATTTTCTTAAAAGGGTATCAATCATAGGGACCTCATTTTAACTTAATTTTTAAAGACCTTTAACTTAATATTTAAAGGCTTTGTCTCTAAATACAGACACATTCTAAGGTAGTAGAAGCTAGGGCTTCAATATATAAATATGGGGGGCAGGAAGACGCAATTCAGACCATAACACTTCTGGTCTGCAAAATGAGAAGATGGCGAGCTTAATGAACCCACCAAATAGAGCAGAGCGCTTTTGCATACAACTTCAGGAAGCCGGACATTCCTTAAATCTTACTTGAATTTCACCTTTGGTCTCCTCAAGGGTTAAGTGTTTCCCTCTCCCAATTCTAACAGTTATGATCCTGTGATTTCAGAAATAGAGGAATCTATAGAGAACTGTGATTGTGGACAAATAAAGAATAAAGAAGCTACAAAAGTAAGTCAACATGTGAGTACTGAGAAATGGTTATGAAGTAGCTGGTTTGGGAGCCAGAGGCTTCACCTGGCTCAACACACAACCTCAAACACTGCACTCTCAACATTGGGTTCTAACCTCTCTAAGTTCTACCTATATAGGAACAGCTGTTCGGAGGTAGGCCCACAAGCGCCAATCAGAAATGATACCAACCGAGATTCCTCGAACAATAAGGGATGGATCCACCTTACAACCCAGCTATCCCTCTCTTGGGTATTTTCCCAGAAGAGCTAGAATTGTCACATTACAGTGTGACACAGCAAAACCAGTATTCATAGTAGCTCAATTTATAGTAGCTAAATTATGAAATCAACCAAGATGCCTGTCACTGAATGAATGGATCCAAAAGCTCTGGTACATACAATGGAGTTCTACTCAGCTATTAGAAATGATATTACAGCATTTGAAGGTAAATGAATGGCAATGAAGAAATTATGCTGAGTGAAACTAGCCAGACCCTGAGACTCAAGGGTCAAATATTTTCCCTCATTATGTAGAGATTAGAGCTAAATCCAGGCTTGGGTGAAAGGTAGTCAAGCTCATGTACTAGACTCAACAAAGTTGAAATAACACATAATCTAGGGAAAATACAGATAAGTGGGGGGATGAGGAAAGGAGCGTCAGGGAGGGATGACAGGGAGGGATCTAAAGGGGGAATCAATGGTGTAGCTTACTCTACTCCCTTGAGAAGCTAAAAAATACTTATGCAATCATTTAATTCTGGAAAATGCACAATCATTTATATATGATATACATGAATGTATGTTATGGGGGGAAATATACAAGAGTCAAGAGACAGGTATGGTTGATATGGGGCTGATTCTGGATAAGGATCAAGGGTGTATCATAATGTTACTACATATGCATTTATGATTGTACAACAACATACCTTCTCAATAAAATTAAAAAAAAAAAAAAGAAATTTCACCAACCACTGTGTGGGCAAGAAGTTCTTGCCTGTGAGTAATTCCTGATTCTGACGTGAATAACAGTGTAGGAGCTCAGGACACAGGGAAATTTTTATTAGAGTGCGCAGTTCAGTGTCCCAACATGTGATGCAACTCAAATTATATTTTTCCAAATTATCCATCATTCAATAAAATTGAATCCATACGGTTTTAATTATGGACAATTGACTAACAAATTATATGATGAGAATAAGTTAATGTCCTCAAACTTTTCCAACTTTGAGGCTTGTTCTTATTTTCCTTGGAAACAAAAAAGGTTTATTATGCAAAAATAAATAAGTAAATACATTAAAGCCAACCCTGGACTCCACATGGTCTTAATCTGAAGGCCTAGGGGAGCTGAGGGTGTGTGTGGTGGGAAAGGGTTTGTTGCCTAAGGTGGCCCATGTTTCTCCCTTTTTAGGACTGGGATTCTACCCTGCCTTTGACTTCAGTCCTTACCTCCGGATCATCACATCAAATTTTTCACCCAACATACCTTGTGGTTTACAAAGGGCTCTCTCATCCATTACCTTACTGGAATGTCAGCAAAATCCCACAAAGTCATTACCTCATGTCGGCAATTTTATTTCTGTTTAATGGAGGGGAATATGAGGCTTGGAGATGTTAACTGTCATGCCCAAAGGTTCAGGTGTTAATAGTCGGTCTCCAAGACAGCCCCCAAAGATCCCTTCCTCCCAGGTTATAGAAGGACTACGGCTTTGGTGTGGAGAGTTCTCCTCACACCCGCTTTACCACACTCGTCTGGAGGAGGCCAGCCATCGTATCACGAGGGCACTCACACAACCATGTTTCCAGCCAACAAGCAGCACGGGATTGAGTCCTGCCAAACACCATGTGAGTGAGCTTGGAAGAGGATCCTCTCAGCCCCGTCAAGGCTTCCGATGAGCATGTGGCCGGTGACTTAGCTGCAGCCTTCTTAGAGACCCCGTGCCAGGACCACTCAGATACACCTTTCCCAGATTCCTCACTCTCAGCACCAGTATGATATAATAAATGTTGTTGTTTTACACTGTTAAGTTTCAGGGTAATTTGTCACATACACAAGGCATTGCATGTGCTGCACAATTGTGTAACACAACAGTGATATTGTAAGTGTCTCAGTCATCCCTAGGTGGTGACGTGTGTTCATTAAGGTATGTAAGCAGCTTTACATACAGGACATGCTAGTCTTAGTGGGGATGCTAAGAGGAGAAATAAGAATGTCTTGCACACTATTATCTTTACAAAGGGTTTTATTCATTCTCAAGAGCGTTTTGGTAAACTCTCTTTGATCACAACAAAATAGTCTGAAGTCAGAACTAAACCTGGCCTTTGAAGTCCACCTTCTAGGTCGTTAATACACCCACTAGTCAGCCCTCACTTGCCTTCAGGGCTGCCTCCTGAGAAGTCTGATCACGGGTTCCTTTTTAGAGCTTACCTAAAAACCTCTAAATCATCTAAGCACCAGTTCATGAGAGTTTTACCTGCTGGAGTTCAGGACCAACTATGCTGCTGACAACATTCTGAGCCAAGGGGACTCAGTAGGCATCTCAGCATCTGAAGAAGCAAGGGGCTTCTATACCTACCTGCAGGTTAGGGCTTTTGCTATGCACTTAGCAAGCCCTCAGTCCTAGCCAAATGTATCTCCTCACAAATCCCAATATCTGCCCCCTGTACCTTTTTACATCCCTGAAATCTGAATATGTTATTCACTATTACTTCCCTATATCCTTTTAGAAATCTATTCTCTACTCAAGGCTGCCCAGAAACCTGAAAAGATTGTCCCAGCCCATGTACCCCAACCCCCAAAGGGTTCTTCCTTCCTTGAAATCCAGAGACCCATGTCATGTTTTCTGTGCTTCAGTGGATAGTTATTTTCTCTCCGTAAGACAGCTGAAACTCCTTGAGAGGAGAGCACAAACTGGTCCAACAGGCAAGCCACTGTACAGGGGTGCATGGTGGCACCCCTCTAGCAGGGAATTCAGAGAGTATTGATGATTATCTAATTGATTAGAGAACTCATTAGTGTCTTTCCAGCCCCAATCCAGCCAATAGATTTTCATAAATGCCTGAAAGGTCTGGCATCTTGTGGCCCCTAGACTGGATTTTCCTTAGGCCCTTGGTAGACATGCTCATCCTGGTCTCTCTGTCCTCATCCCCTTTAAAGACACTGCCTTATCCATAGCCCATGAGAGGAGTGGTTCTACATAGCACATGGCTCCTGGTGACCACTGATTGCACACAGGATGAATGCCTGACCCAAACTGGGCCTCCTCTTCTCAAAGCTGAGGCAGTTCGGTAAAGGAAGATATAGGAACTAGAAGGCCACTGAGTTTGGTCACCTTGACATTGCATCAAAACAACTCAGAATTATGTGGGAACAGACTATCCAAAGCTAAGCAGGATAAACCAGAAAGAATCAGGGTAAAGGAGCTAATACCACTGTGAAGCAGCCGTGAGAATCTTCATGGTTCCCTGAGACTAGAATGTCATCCTCAAAGTTCTTACTTCCCCTGATTTCCCTGCACCCTGACCAAACATCACCTCCTCTCCTGAGTAGTCCTTCAAAAGCCTCCCTTTATATCTAAACTAGTCTGATAGGGTTTTTTTTTCCCTTGACTAATAAGGCCTGAGTAAAATTGCCCAATATTTGTAAAGAGTTAAACAGGGAAAAGGTGAGCAATTCAGACACACACTGACTTTGAAATATTAGTCACCTTCAGGCCACAAATCACACCTGTGTCATTGAGCTTAGCATCCAGTAAAATTTTCTCATTTTACAGGTGAGGAAAATGACAAACAGAAAAGAGAAGGTTCTTACCCCAGGTCCCATAGCAAATGGAAAAACCAAGGTTAGGATGCAGGTCCCTCATGTCCTGCAGGATTCTTCTAGTACTTTGCCATCAGGAGATCTGTCCTTACATGGTCTCCAAGGACTGTTCCCCAGAGTATGCAGAACCAACGAATCTCAGGCCAAAACTAAGGGGAATGAGCAGGGCTCATTAATGTGGCTCCACCCCTTACTTCACCAATGGATTTGGGAGAAATTTTACTTAGATCTCAGGCAATTTAAAGCAACAGATGAGAGAGATGCTGATGCTGCATTTCTTTTAAAGAGCTGGGTCAGACACACCAAAGAGAAACAAAATGAGGTTACTGACTGCGCACTTTCAAATACAATTCATTTGCATCTTAAGAGGACACCAAAAGGGAATAGTTATCAATTTTCCCATAAAAATATGAGGTCAGTCTGTTAATAAGAGAAAAGTATTGCAGCTTCTCGGAGCAGTTGTGCTGAGTCAGCTGAATTGCATACAGAATGCCCTTGCAGCACATGCCATACTAAAACATACTCACTTGTCATGAAGTACTTGAGGCCATCAAAATTATTTTGCGTTGCAACAAATTAGACTTCCAGTAATGGAAAAAGCATCGGCACCACTGGTCCCTCTTCTCATGCACCATACTTTCTTAGGCATTTTAACATTGTTGTAATTAAATGAAAATGTTCTTATAGTATGTTTACTAAGATTTAAGTTATGTAAATGTTTTAAACAAATGACATAAAGGTGAGTGAGGTAAGTTATTAGAAAATGCCAAGGTGATACTGGAGAAAGATATATCATCCCAAAATTAATCAGTGATAAGCAGGGCTGAAGACCCACAGAGAAGCCCCTGGATCCCTTGAGATGAAAAAGATAAGAACACTTCTAACATCAATTGTAATGTCACTGCTAACGTTTGCTGAGCATGCGCTCTATGCGAAGCAGTATGTTAAGCACTTTATATGCACTAAATCACATAATCTTCATAATAACCCTATTATTACTGTTATTTATAGCATAATAATAATATTAGTTATTTTCCTTATTTTATAAATTTAAAAATTCCTGATCTTGGGGAAATTAACTTTACCAATGCCAACTGGCTAATAAAGAGTAAGTGTGAGAGATTCAATGCTCTCAGGCCTCCCTTTCCACCTCTCACTGCTGATTTCATTCTACTTTCTTTTTCATCCTTCCCTATGTGTCAGGAAATAGGCAAAAGGACTTCTACAGTGACATTCACACAGAGAAAAGTCTCTATCTTGCATATAAAAAAAAAATCCTAGGCAAGATGTCATTGTCATGGTTTAGACCACATGCCTACTGCTGGGCTAATCACTTTATGTTCAAGGAGGTTTTATGATTGTCTATACCTGGTGTCACATACCCACCCCTCTGATGAATAAAACAGATGCTATGGCTGCCAGCATTACCAGAATTCCACAACTCTAGTGGACACCCTAAAGGAAGTGATGATTGCTAGGAATGCAAGAACAGATACCTGCTATGGTAGCCTAAAGTGACAGTAATAGATCCTGGGGTGGAGAGAGGTCCAGGCAGCAGCCAGTCTAGGGGCATTCTAGCACAAAAATGAAGCTTGGAGGAAGGCATGAAGATTTTACAGAATATAATGCATCCAGAGATCTCTGCAAGCATTTCAGATGTGCTTGAAAAGGAGACTGAGATCTGAGACTAAAGGTCATGGAGAATTTTGAACATGACCATAAGGATCTGATGCTCTATCCTAAAAGCAGTAGTGAGTCATTCCAGGAGTTTAAGCAGGGGAATGATATGATGAGTCCTGACTGTGAGCAAGATCAGTCTTTGGGCAGGAATAAAAGAAAAGTTAAAAGTAGGAAAACCAGGGCTGGAGCAGTGGCTCAGCAGTTATGGTACTTACCTGACATGCACAAGGATGCAGGTTCAAACCCTAGCACCCATACACAACGAAGTGCCTGAGCAATGAAAGCCACATGAAAAACTAAATTAAAAAATAAATTAATTCTATCTTTCTCTCTCTCACTGTCCCTCTCTCTTAAAAAAAAAAACAGGAAAATCAGTGAAGCATCTGACAATAGTTCAAGCAAGAGAAAATGAGTCAGTTACAAAAGTAGTGGCAATGGGGCAACGGGGCGGACTGGCAAAGAAGGTGGAGAAGCGCAATACTAAGGAGATAAACTACGGTTTGGATACATGATGCCTCCCAAAGCTTGTGACATAAAGCAGGAATGTTCAAACGACTAGATTACAAGAGTCATAACCTAATCGGTGGATTAACCCATGTGATGGATTAATAATTTTGAAGAACCACTGTACTGGGTAGTAGCTGCGGGTAGGTGGGCATGGCTGGAGCTGAGTAGGTCTCAGAGGGTGTGCCTTTGGGGACTGTATCTTGTCCCCCTGGCTCCTCCCTCCCTCTCTCTGCATGACATAAGCAGCTTTCCTCTGCCTCATCCTTCCACCATGATGTTCTGCCTCCCCTAGGGTCCAGAGTGATGGACCATGGACAGAACCCCTGAAACTGTGAAGTCAAAGTAGATTTTTCCTCCTCTAAGTTTTTATTGTCAGATATTTGGAACGCTGACTGACACAGACAAGGTGTAGAAAGGGATGTCTGAATTCTTATTGGGAATTAGATTATCCATGCTGTCCACTGATGCGCAACCACTTCACTGTGGTTCCAACAGCACCACCCAGTGTAGCACTGACCCAAATTGCCCAGGTAAACAAACAGATCCCAAATCCCCCGGCTCTCCCAGAAGTAGCAGAAACAATAACTACTTCTTCCCCACAACTTATGAGCCTTACATTTAAGTGGCTAGTTATATGATGTGCAAAAGTCACTTTAATCCCACAGCCTTGGAAATGGAATATGAGTATGGACACTTTTCCTGGAAGGTCTTTAACACAGAGTTTAACCACTAAAATTCTGGAGCTGTTAATGCCAGCATGGTACATGAAAGCTGCTGAGCTCTTAGGGCAGCAGATATGAGTTTGGTTCCTGGCTCTGACATGTCCTACATTTCTTGGACAAGTTGCTTGAGTTCTCTAAGCCTCCATTTTCTCAGGAGATATTTGCCTAGTAATAATGTCATTTTTCTTTCCAGGGTTCCAAGGGCACTAAAATTAATAACATGTGACAACAAAATAAACTTCACAGTGTGTTAGAAATGAATCTGCTTTGCTTTGCTTGTGGGAACATGGGAAGAAAAGTCATAAAATGGAATTCGCGCTTTCCAATAACAAGTGAATTTGTGCCCTTTATACACGGAGGTGACAGAATAAAGTTAATGTCATAAATAGTGAGTTAATTATCACACTATGTAATTAGAATTGAAGTAAGTTAATTCAATTTCTATATTTTAATAATTATACCTTATTCTGAAACTTACCATAAACAAATACATTTTGAACCATGAAATTTTACAATAATCATAACCTTATGTTAAGAGTTACATTCTAAGCCAGGCATGGTGATTCATGCCTGTGACCCCAGTGACTCAGAAGCCTGAGGCAGGAGAAGCACAAGTTCAGGCCCTAAGAAACTTAGGAAGATCCTGTCTTGAAATTTAAAAATGGGTTAGGGATGTGGCTCAGTGGTTAAGCATCCTTGGGTTCAATTCCTAGTACTAAAATTAATAAATTAATTAATTAACATTCCATAGGAGACAGCAATAAATATTTATTTGAATGGCAGACCATTTCAGGAGAGCTTACACTTTTTAGGAAATAAAGTATGAGAAATTTAATAATTGAGAATATGTATAGATGTAATTCTTAATGGGCATGTTTTCCCACCTGGCTAAAGTTCTTTCTGGTTTGCATTTTATGGAAATTGATTTGTTAATATTCTTTAATCTTCTCTCTTATCTTTAAGACAAAAGGAAATGAACTAGCACAGTACTCTGTATTCCCATAGTCATTTGGGTTAATAGTCTTTTTTCCTCCTATTTTCTTTAAATCTGTTGAGATTTGTAGTGATAATTCAGCGCTAATTGTGACCCAGAAAAAATTTTGAATAGGAAAATATGGTGATCACTTTGCTATACTATGTATATCTAAAAATAGTATTGAGCCAGGAATGCTGGCACATGCCTGTAATCCCAACAGCTCTGGAGGCTAGGCAGGAGGATCACAAGTTCGAACCCAGCCTCAGCAACTTATCAAGCCTATAAGCAACTTAGCAAGACCCTGCCTCAAAATAAAAAATTAAAAAAACAAAAAAAAAACTATAGATGTGACTCAGTGGTTAAGCACCCCTGAGTTCAATCCCTGACACCAAAAAAATAATAATAATAATAAATGTGTTGTGCACCTTAAATGTATACAATTTTAAAAAAAATTGGTGGGTTTTAATTTCTTTTTAATTTTTGATATAAAAAAATAAATTTACATTAAAACAATTTTTCTTTTTAATTTTTCACATGTGTTTAGCACCTAACACAGCAGCTGGCCTAAAGAAAAATTTCAAACACAGTCAAGACAAGGCTTGTCATGCTCCCTGCCTGGTCTGTGTCCTGCTCTACTGCAGAAACCCCAGCAAAGGAAGCTCAAGCAAAGAAGAGCTTCCTGGTGAACTCTTGCACATGTTTATTATTTGGCTTTTTCCAAAATTTTATTTAACCCAGGGGTGCTTAAACACTGAGCCACATCCCTAGCACCCCCCACACTTTGTTTTTTAAGAGGGAAGGACAGTGAGAGAGCGAGAGAGAGAGAGAGAAAGAAAGAAAATCAATCTTTTTATTGCCTGTCTTTTTAGTGTTCGTTTCTTTATTGAGAAATTTATTATTGAACAACTATACAAGTTTTTAAAAAAATGATATAAAATGTGTATAGATTCTGGATATTCGATTTACCCCCAGAAGTGCCCCCCTAAAACCCACCCTTATCCCTCCCTTCCCCTTCCCACACTATCTCTAAAAAGGTATTAGAATCAATTTTTAATTGAGTTTTTCACATGACTTTTGTTGCTCTGACACTTAGTTGTGTATGTGGTGCTGGGGTTTGAACCCATGTACTTGCACATGCTGGGCAAGCGCAGTAACTGCCGAGCCACCACTCCAGCCCAATCCCTAACCCTTTTTGTTTTTTATTTTGAGACAGGGCCTTGCTAAATTGCTTAGGGCCTCACTAATTTGCTAAGGCTGGCCTCAAACTTGCAGTCCTCCTGTGTCAGCCTCCTGAGTCACTGGGATAACACGCACCCACCACCATGCCTGGCTGGCTGTTTCCATATCTTAAGTAGAGAAAGGAGTCTTGCTCGGGGACAATATAGTAAGTAATCATTCATGATAAAGTCATAAATCATACATGTAAAATAACTACTTTCTTCCTAAAGGAAAAAAGTCATTTCTTGCAGTGCCACTCAGCTGGTTTCTCTTTGCTTTAAAAGACCAGCTGAGATCCATAATCACTGAAGTAAATGCATCTTGTGGGAATTAGAAGGAAAAAACAAAGTTAGTGTAATAAATCTTCTCTTATTTCAAATATACTTTATATAATTCTAACACAAAGACCCTGATCTTAAACCTACTGAATTTGTGGTGTCCCCCACTTCACACTAAAGACCTCACCTCATATTGATGACCACAGTTTCTGCAGTGAGTCAGTGTTCTTCTGACTGGCAGCCTGGTGTGCGCACCAGTGTTGGCAGTAACAGCTAACGCTGTCTACAGCTGCACTTAGACTAAGTGAATCTCTTTCAGACTGCTCTGCACTTTATCTTGGCACATTTTCTCTAAACTATTAAATGCTCGCTCCTCACCACGTCTAAGAAAAAGAAAATTTGATGGAATACAAGAATGTCAAATCCATCAGAATAAAAAAGGCAAGGTAATTCATCTCTTTGAAAAAGAAACGTGAGAGTTTAACTTAACAATAGGAGAAATGAATGTGAACGAGCAAGCTTTCAAATCACTGTCACTCAATGCACAAGCACAACTTTGAGGTTCAAGGAAACATGTCTGAAGACTGTGTAGAGCCCTGAGCCAGTGCAGTAGATGGTCTTTTAAAAACTGAAATGGAACAATTTATCAGATTGGAAACCTGACAGGTGCAATGCCTTCAGTACCCTCCACCTCTTCTCACAGCTGGATAGAGCAGTTACCTTTGGAAAGGGAATTCCTCAGTCAAAAGGAATTTTAAGGGGTCTGCCTACCTTATCTAGCAGGTACCCACTGCCTAGAAGTGTATATACCATTTTTTTAAGTTCCAACAAAGGTAGGCTCTCAGACTGTAGAACTGATGAAAACAGGAGGTACACCAATTGGAATGATTTTTCTCAAGGCTTTTTGGTAGGGAACAAACAAGGATCCCAATACCTCCTCCTCAAAATTCAAAGCTTAAAAAAAAAAAACTATTAGAGTAGGCTAAGATTGCCTGACCCAAGTTCTGCTGACCAGAGACCCCAAGGACCTAAAAGTGAATTCACTGATAGAACTATGCTAATGTCCAATTCCAAAAAAAAAAAAAAAATCTAAGCAATTTTTCCAACAGAAATATCCAGAACTCAGGCTGGAGCTAGAAGCAACTGTACATTTGGCCACCTGGTGCCAGAATTACTGCTTTGAAAAAGCAATGGCTGAGTACGCAAATACAAAAAAGAATAACAAAAGGGCCCTAGCAGTTAAACATGTGCCACTACAGGAGAATCTGGGTAAGCAAAAGCATCATCCCAGAGCATAGGAACATAGGTGCAGCTGCAAAAACACCAGCAGGACTGACTTTTCTCCAATTCTTGCACTAGAATTTCAAATGATTGGAAAACTGGAAACAGGAAAATCTCTAAGATGGAAACATTAACTACCTTCTAAAAGGCTATATCAGGGACTGAACATTTAATCCAAAATAAATTCAAAGAATTCAAAAATTAATTCAAAATAAATAAGTTTCTATAAGCTATCAACAAGCAATCTGAAAATGCATTTAAGAAACAATTCCATTTATAATAGCATCAAAAATAAAAACACAATAAATTTAACAAAAGAAGTAAAAAGCTAAAAACAATATTTAAATAAACTCAAGCAGATCTGCATAAATAGGAAGCCATCCCATGTTCATTAATTAGAAGACTTAAAAATGGCAATATTTCCCAAATTGATCTACTGAGTTAATACAATCCTTTCAAAACCTCCCAGTTACCATTTTGAAGAAACTGACAAACTAATCCTAAATTTCATATGGAAATGCAGGGAATCCCGCATACCCAAAACAACTGAAAAAGGACAACATCAAAGAAGTCAGACTTCTGATTTCCCTTACTACGCAGCATTGGTAGAACTATAAATGAAGAGAGTAAAATTGGCAGTTCAGAAATAAGCCTGCATATTTTGGGGCAGCTCACTTTTAACGTAAATATCAAGACCATCAAATGGAGAAGGAATAGTCTTTTCAACAAATGGCTTCAGGAAAATTGGATATCCATGCACAAAAAAAAAAAAAATGAATTTGACCACTTCCTTACACCATAAAAATTACCTGACAATGGATCATAGACTAAAAGTTGGAGTCCACACTATAAAACTCATGGAAGAATACAAAAGAGTAATTGTTCACGACCTTGGGTGAGGCCATGATTTCTAAATTATGACAACACAGCACAACTTGGGCAAGACTTTCAACCTCTCTACACCTAGTGGCCTTGTCTGTAACATGGAGATGCCATCATAGCCCTTTGTGAGGACGGGAGCATTGGGCACACAGTAGTGCCACCTATGATTATCATTGGAGTTCTGGGAAATCGCAAGCATTGACGCAGAGGCATGGAGGAATTGTCTGAAAAATTAAAATGCTTAAAAGATAGGCTACCATTTGAGACTCCTGTTTCACACTGACAGAAAGGACACATCTCAGAGACAAATGTCTTAGAGATGATGCACATGCAAGGAAGAAGAGTAAAGGACAACTATCAGGCAACAAGATATTAATGACAGTTGAAATTAAAGAAAATAGGAGGGGAAAAAAGTCGCCAGAAAAAGCGTTCTTCTTCTGTTATTCACCATTTAAGAACCCCAGAGACATTCAGAAGCACTGAAATCAGAGATGAAACAACTCTAATTTTGGCCACAGGTGCTTGGAGAAGGAGAGTCCTCCATGTTGCTATAAAAGAGTTCCCATGAAAAGAGAGAATTTTTGTTCAAACTTCTTGGACATTTATTTAAAGACTATTCCTCCTATAAGAGTCTTGGAGAAAAATATGTAAGATTTGTCGCACATGTGACACATAAGAGAGGAAGTATCGATAGTAATATGAGCAGCTACAGATCTCCGCTTAAGATGGCCAAAGTCGCTTAATCTGTATGTGCTCCTTCCTAGCTTATTCCACAGCTTCCTTCTGAGTATCCTGTTTAGTTGTGCTTGTTGTTAAGCATTTAAAAAATAGTATCAGTCTGTATGGATTATTCTGTGATTTTTTTTTCCCATTCAGTATTATTTTTCAAATATTAACTCAGAATCCTATGTGAAAATGAATTTCATTTATTTCTCCCTGATGTCTAATATCCCATTTAAAGATATTCCACAATTAGTTGAACTCCTGTCAATAGGCTTTTTTATTATCTCAGGATTTTTGCTCTTACCAATAAGGCTGCTTATGCTTTATGTCTTAATATGCATATCTGGAATATCTCTCAGAACACCTATGAGCAAAGTTGCTCAGTTATAAAGTATTGAGATACTCAGCTTTATAAGAGAATGGATGAACAATTACTTTCCAAAGCAGTTGTACCAACATGCATTCTCCCATAAGGAGTGCTAGAGAATTCCCATCAATCACGTTCTTACCCACACTTGGTTTGGGCAGACCTCGCTTTAGTTTTACGTGCCCTTAACTTGAATCTTCTCATTAACTAATGATCTTCTCTTCTATTTGCCATTTGTGGAATGGCTATGAATTTTTGCCTATGCACTGAATTTATTGTTTAGTCATCATTTTTCTTTCTGATACATATTCCTTTGAAAACTATATGCATTGCTGTGAGTTATCTTTTCTTGTTTTTTATTTCTTAATTTTTATGTAATACTAACTCATCAAATTTGTTCTTTTAAGAATTCTTCCTCAATTAAAGCTTCTATTGAGATTTTAGATTTTTACCTTTCACATCTAGTTCATTAATTGATTGAGAATTAATATTTTTGTATGAAATAGTGAGGTAAAAATTAGAGCTAAATTCATTTTTTACTTATATGGGTCACCAACTCTCCCAGAACCATTCTTGACTCTACAAAAACACCTACATAAAATATAGAATTTAGCATGCCTCAGGTTACTACTGAACTCTCATTTATATTTTATTGGCCATTTTACCTATCACAATTACAATACAGCACTATTTGGCAGAGGTGGGTACTGGGGGGGTTGAACCCAGAGTCACTCTACCCCTGAATCACTTCCTTAATCCTTTTTTTTTTTTTAATTTTGAGACAGGGTCTCACTAAATTGCTTAGAGCCACACTAAGTTGGTGAGGCTGGCCTCGAACTTACAATCCTCCTGCCTCAGCCTCCTGAGTTCCTAGAATTACAAGCACATATCACTCACTGCACCCAGGACTTTAATTACTACAGCTTTATAATAAAGCTCACTTGTTGGGGATTCCCCCAACATGAGGTCCAGCTGGCTTGTAAAAGAATTGGTGGTAAACAACTCTGACCCAGCTGGCTTGTATCTTCCTTAGTGACGAAATGCCTGACCACATGACTAAGCTATTTGGTCACTCATTTGTACAATTGGATAAACGTGTTTGCACTGTACCCCTATTGGCTGTTGTAACGGATAAATAGAGTAGCGACTAGTCAGGTAGAGCAAGCGAGCGAGGAAGGAAGCAGCCCTGTCCTGAAGCAGTCAGAGAAGAAGAAGCATGGAAGAAGCAAGCAGCAGTCAGGAGGAAAGCAGAGAGACGACCGCAAGCTGCCTAAGAGAGTCAGAGAGATCAGCAGCGGTAGAAGATACAGGCAGTAAGAGTCTCGGCTGCAGAAATAAGGACTCTGGTATGGCAATAGAAACAAGGACTCTAAATGTTAATAGCCTTGACTCAAAGAGAGGGAAGGCGGGAAGCGCCTGGAGGCCCTTAGCCGAGGTAAAGAGAGAAATAAAGTGCTTGGAGAACTTAAGAGCAAATGGGTCTAGTTGAATGCTTTGTCCAGTCCCTGCCGGCTGGGACCGGACACTCACTATAAAAGGAAAATGTCCTCACCTCTTTTTTTTCCCACCTCTTTATATTATGGTTTTTCAGGACTATCTCTGGTGATTCTTGGGCTTGGCTAATCCATTCAATATTCCTATAAGTAATGCTGGCTTCATAAGGCCAGCTTATGCTCTAGCAACAAACAACTGGTGTAAGTCTCAGTTGTTTAAAACAAAAGTTGATTTCTTGCTGTGCTACATAATTCTTTGTGTCAACTCTTTTTCCATGACACACCCATTCTAGGAATTGGGTTAATAGAGCAGAGGCAAAAGGCTCATTGCTCTTCCTCAATGGCAAAGGAAAGGGTTCAGAGACCAGCACGTTGTCAAGGCAACACCCTAACAGGAACTGGCACACATACTTCCAAATATGATGGATTGCCATTGGCCAGAACTGGTCACATGGTCCCACTGAACTCCAAGGAAGCCAGGAAATGCCATCCACTATGCGTCTGAAGTACGGTAGAAAACATCCCTTGAACTAATGTTTGCAGTATGCACTGTTTTCCCTAGACCTGCACCCTGAGTTCAGAATTCTACCCCATAATTTGTCCAGCATGTACATTGTCATTTATTTCACAGAATTTTAGACCTAAAACAAGACTTCAGTTAAATAAATCTCTGACAACCCCTGTGTAAATAGGATAAGTCACCTCTTACAGAATGAAAACTATTAAATCAGAAAATGGGCTCACCGTGGTTACATACAAGAAAAAATAGTCTAAAATTCCTTTGTTCAGATGCCATTGAAAACCCCTTCCCTGTGTTAAACAGAAAACCTATGTGTTGGTTCTTCCCGTGAAAGATGTTCAAATGAAATAAAAGCACATAATCAATCTACACTGAAGAGTCGATAGCTTCTAACAAATAGGCCATAAATATCCCAACTCCCATCACCCCCAAGAACAAAAGGAACTAGTACACAATTCGGCACATCTGATGGTAAAGAACAAACATAATGCAGTGAAAAAGAGTGAGGCCTCTGGTCAGCCTCCCTGGGTTTGAATCTCCATTTTTTTTTTCATTTTTTCTTAGAGATGAGAGAGAGAGAATGAATCAATTTTATTTACTATTTCATCTGGCCTTTGTTTCTCTGACACTTAATTGTGCATGTGGTGCTGGGATTTGAATCCAGGTTCTTAAGCATGCCAGGCAAGCACTTCAACCACTGAGCCACTGTTCCAGCCCCCTATTTTTTTTCATTTTTAGTTGTGTGAAATAAAGTAATTATAGAGACTAAGTGCTTAGATTCTGGAATGAGTTTGGCAGACTCTGTCTTCTGCTGGGTTTGAGTCTTTGGGAAACTTATTTAACCTAAATCTCACTTTATTCATCTGTAAAATGGAGATGAGGTTAGTAGTTACTTCATAGTGTTATTTTAAGTATTACATTATGCTTTTAAAGATGTTGGTATAGTGCCAGGCATGTAGTAAGTGCTCAATAAATGAGGGCTATCATTGTATTACTGTAGTACTATTGATATTATTATCTAAATTATATATTTAATAAAGTATTTTTATTATGTTTATCATTATAGACATTCATAAGCTTGCTAATGATAAATATATCATTAGCGACAATATAGATTTATCTTTACCTTTCAAAGATTTTTTCTATTAGTTCAGCTGTATAATGTAGACAACATGAGAAAAATGAACTCTGGACCTAGGAATGAAATTGACCTCTAATGGTACATATGCTCAAATGTGACAATCTGGGGATTCATCCTCATGGGGAAAACTTTACACACACAGAAATGAAAACATAAGGGTCACATAAATCACTGCCCAAACGCTGTCCCAGTGGTGCTCCCAAGATCACAGCCTGACTTCCAGAAGATGAGAGTCCTTGACTGATTTGTACGAGGAGGTGTGGCTATAAACCAAGAGAAGGTGAAGTTGAATCATCCATACAGCCCTCCCAAGTTTGAAGGGAATGCTTCCACTGTGAGCAGAATCTTTCCCAAGTTCCCACAGTGAGCCGGCCGCCATCTTGTCCTCCATGTATAAAAACCCAGAGTCAACAGACATTTCCAGACTTACTATTTCAGTGGATCTTGAGGGTCCTGAGGTAGAAGCTAAGGGCACTTAGGAATGTTATTTTTTTTAAGTGTTACGTAAACTCAAATACTCTTTCCCTTCCATGGCTGAGGAATGGAGGGGAATATCAATGATGGTGCAGAAGAGAATGAAATTAGGCTTTTTCAAGCCCAGCATCACAGAGATGGGCCTTTTCCATGGAGGGATCGATGATGAGTGTAATGCAGGACACTTACAACACACCACCCAGCTCTGTCATCTACCAGAACCATGCTAATTGGTAACAGGTTACAGCTCTTCATTTCCGTCTCACTCATCTTCTACAAGCACCTTTGGCCTTCTACCTTACCCTAGCTCATGCTCATTTGTTCTGATGACAGATTTCCCATCTACTCTGAAGGGCCAGCCTGGTGTGGTCAGCCACAACTCCCCCACTTCCTGCCCAGGTGCCCTCTTATGAATAACCCCATTCATCATGCGCATGGGAGAAATTGGCTGATCCTATGTGCTGATTAATGCAACCTCCAATGCTAGTTCTTTCCAACAAAGTAGCCTGGTTTACTCCCAACAGACCAGCCCAGGAACTTAAGGGCATGTGGGGTGGGGTGGATTAAAAAAACAAGAATTTCATGTTTAATTACTTGTTTGGTAACTACTTATGCAACTTCTTCCTTTTCTCCCTAGTTTTAGTTAATTGGTTGTATTTTTTTTTTCCTTGATGAAATGTCAAGGTATAACCAATTAAGAGAATTCTGTCTGGATTTAATATCAAGAGAAAAAGTAAGGGGCTGGGGTGGTGACTCAGCAGTCACAGCGCTTGCCTGGCATGCAGAAGTACACAAGTTCGAACCCCAGCGCCATGTACGCAACAAAGTTTCGGAGCAATGAAAGCCACATGAAAAACTAAATAAAATTGATTCTCTCACTCTCACTTTTTCTCTCTCTCTGTCACTCTCACTCTCTCTCTCTCTCTCTCTCTCTTTAAAAGAGAAAAGGTAAATCTTATGGTTCAGATAAATTCATGGGTATAGTTAATCCCCGTAAAGTTCCTAGATCCTGAGAATTTGGGAAATTCCCTGCTTGTCTCTGTGACCAATGGGCCACAGTGAAAGTCACAAACTCAGGAAGACTACAGACTAGGAAAGGAATGCATCAAATTGGCTTACACTAAAAACCTCCATTATTAGAACTAAGATCCAACTTAACTCAAGATACTTATTTCCTAGCAGTTATCACGCACTGTATTAGACGGTACTGAAGAACAAAAATTACCACATTGCTCTGGTCGCCAATTGACTTACTATTATGATGGAGCAGAAATAAACATGCAAAGAAATCCAATTCAAGGAAGAATGACATATACACCTTTAAAAATACAGATTAAAGGAGCTGTGAGTTAAAAGGGAAGGAAAGCAAAGACAAAGACAAACAGGGATATTATGAAGAAAGTTGGGCTTGAGTAAGACTTAGAGTGTAGTAAGAATTACACGGAAAGAGACATCTGTGTCTTTATCATCACGAGGTGAATCATGAGGACACAAGATGCTGTACATCCACTTGCTTATCTGTCTCTGATTTCCAACCCAGTCTCCAGGAGGATAGCGACTGTGTGTCTTGTTTTTGTTCCAGCACCAAGAGAAGTTCCTGCCACATAGTTAGCACATGAAGACTATATGTGTGGAACAAATGGACTTATAATGGAAGCATCAAGGTATTCCAGATAGAAGGGACAAAGTGAGTAAAGAAAGACAGGCACCAAAAAATTAAAATCATTGGCCATCTATTCTGTCTGAATTAAATACATGCTGTCAATGTATCACAATTATTTCATGTGCTTAAAGCACACTTTATCTGTAAAGGGCCAGATAATGTCATTGCAGGCTGCATTGACTCTTTGGCAGCTACACAACTCTGCTTTTGTAGCGTGAAGGCAGCCATAGATAACATGTCAAGAAATGAATAGGAATGAATATGACCCCGTACCAAAAAAACTCATTTACAAAATTAGGCAGGGGGTGAATTTGACCCACAGTCAATTCTTGCATTTATAAACCAAAGGCAAAGACATCATTGTGCTCTGTATTATTGCCAGGTTCATGTAAATATGTGGGTAAAGAAAGAAAATGATGCATTAGTTTTTGATACAGTATGGATTCACTGTTCACATTCCCATAAAACTCATGTTTTGAAATGTTACCCCCTAATGTGATGAGGTTAGGAGGTGGAGTTTGGGGGACATGATTAGGCCATGAGGATGGAATGCTCATGAAAAAACCTTACAAAAGACATTCTAGAGAGCTCTCATCCTGCTCCTGCCTTGTGAGGACGTAAATCACCATGCCACCACCCTAATCTTGGACTTCCAGCCTTCAGAACTGTAAAAAATAAATATCTGCTGTTTATAAGCCACTCAGGGTATACTATGGTATTATAGCAGCCTAAACTCAGACAAAATATTCACAGCATGGAATGGTTACCTGATCGCTTATGTTCTGGTTCCAGGTTACTATATGGAACAAAGTTTTTAGTCACACAGACTTTACTTGCAAATTCATCTCATTTTCCTCCAGAGCATTTTGAACAGTAACCAAATGATGAGTGAATTTCTGAGCACATGGCAGACAGAGGAGCAGATGTTCCCCAATAGAACTTCCTTTCATGATTCAAATTTAAATTTTTATTTGAATTATCTAGATGATTCGGCACCCTTCTCATCAGGTTCAAATATAAACATGTGAATATAGCATAATGCATGCAGGTGTATTGGGTATACTATGGTCACAACTGAGATGGAGATAGCAACAAAATAATAGTGACCAGGATATACCATGACCCAGAATTTAGCTACACAGGAAGTGATTGGCTGTTCATTCAAACAAGTTAGACAGAAAATCTTTGAAGACACAGCTAGGACTAAGGCACTTACAAAACTTCAGGTGGTCAGCAGATGAAGTTCAGGGAACTCAGAGTGTAAAGAGCCAATTCAGTTCCAGGGATACAGGCAGCTCAGAGGTCAAATCTAGAAAAATTCAACCAGGGCCAGAAGATTGCAAAATCCCAATATTGACTCCAAGAAGGCAGAGCGGGCAGCTGTAGGAGGATGGGTACAAAACAGATTATCATCCTTTTGGGCCACATACCAACATGCGTGTCAGGTGGAGGCTTGCAGACCTTCTAATTCATGTGACTGTTCTTTCCATGTCATTTTCCTTGTTTAGTGATCAATGGATGTTGGTGAGGAAGACTTTGAAGATATGCATCTAGGTCCTTTATCCAACACCTAATTAAATAAGTCAAACATATCAAGTTAAATCAAAGGTGTACTTCCTGCCACCTTCATTAGTCCCCATTTCTGCACCTCTTAAAAATGAGATTGATAATGACTAAATAAATGGGAGTTATGTGCCTGGGAACACAGATATATTACCTTTCCTAGTCTTCCTGGTGCCCTATGACTGTGTCTAGCCAGTAGGATGGGACAGGAAAGGTTTATCCTAGCCCAGTAAACCTTCCCAAATATGGTCTTCCTTTTTTTTTTTTTTTTTTTTGAAAGAGTGAAGGACAGTGAGAGAGAGAAGGAGAGAGAGAATCAATTTTTATTCAGTTTTTCACATGGCTTTCATTGCTCTGACACTTGGTTGTGTACATGGTTGCTGGGGTTGGAACCCACGTACTTGTGCATTCCAGGCAAGCGCCATAACCGCCAACCCGCCACTCCAGCCCAGTCTTCCATTCTTTTAACACCTCCAACCAACCAGAATGGAAAGGACCCCTACTCATTTGGATAAGATGGCAAAGACATGAAATTGAAAAAACCTGGGCCCCTGAATCATTATGTGGATGGGAGCCAGCAGCCCAACAGAACATTCCTTGCTCTGTGATGTGAAATTTAAGTCTCCAAGATTACATCTACTATGGCAGTTCACATTATCTTAATTAATATAATGTAGAATAGCACACTTTGCTACTGAAAAATTTTTGCAAACATCACTGACCTCACAGAGCCTGTGTACTGTAAAACTCAGTGAGGAAATAACAAAAGGAGGAAATCAACGAAATGAAGTTCAAAGTACATTTTCCTCATTTAAACAGAATTTAATCGTATCTCTTACATGTAAGGAAAAGAAATACGTAAACAAAACAGACCCCAGGAACTTTGATAAGAGAGACCTAAATTGGTATTAATTCCTACTGACCATCGAGTAAATGGTACTTTTAAAGGATTCCAAAGATGATCACACAATAAATCTGAGGACCATTAGCAGACACCCCAGGACGTTTACTTTTCCTTTTGCCTTAAAATTTTTTGTCATTTATCATTTTTGTTCTCTCTATTCTCTGAGATATCACAGCACTGATTGTTACCTCCCATTTGTTACTTAATTATATATCTTATTTATTTCATACATATAGGCCCACATAAACTACAATTCTGTAAGGCTGGGATCAAATTTTTAACAAAAATGTTTTTAAAATCCTTTTGTCCTCTGAGGCTCAGAATTGAGTCCATCATGCTCCTCAAGATCCACAATCCTCATTGATCTGGGTCAAGGTCACTGTTGTTTTGTATTGCTGGTTTTCCTCTTTATCTTCCATCCCCAATCTCAGTTTTCCTTCCCCTAACATAAGTACTCACTCTCGTCTACTTAGTACTTATACTTCTATTCCATCTTTCACACTTTCACTGAGTCATGTGTCCAACCTTGAGAACTTACGTATCATTATTTTGTGTTCACGTGGTACCTACATAGATGGTATTTCACAATCAATTTAAGTCTGCTGCTCATTTTTTCATTCATTCTTTTGTTTCTAATATTTAGCTGTGCTGCTACATGTAAATCTACTCATTTCTTCTGACTCATGCATAGTATTCTCTAGCATAATTGACTTTGAATCCATCAGCATGTTATAAAAATAACTGTAACAAAAGCACATGATGAGAAAGTTTCTAATTGGCACCAATTGTCTGGATTGGTCTGAGATTTTATTAAATTTAACTGGTTAATGACTAGAATCAGAATTGAAAATGTGTTCATTTCATTCACAAAAGATAATAGTTTTGTGAATGGCAAGATGACACACCACCCCTATCCCTCCAAGCCTGCTGTCTCTGGTCATAATGACCTCTGTCTTCATCTGATTGTAACTTTGGAGAAATTAACTACAGTATCTTCCTGTTCTGCACAGCTTCTAAATACTGTGGTGTGTTTGAGCAGTTCATGGGAAGAGAGAAGCTTTTCACTGATGTTCTCCTTTAAATATCAAGAATACCATCTTATCTTCCCTGTACCCTACACCTTAACCACTCTGCTCTTTCATTGTCAAGATCTACAGTAATGAACTCCTGAGACAGGAAGTCCAAGGCAGTGTTTCCTGTAGTCCACAGAATGTCTGTTATTTGTTACAAATGAAGGTTCCGGAGCACTTCCCACTTCAGTCTCTGTGGGTGGAACCCTCAAATTACACTTTTCCTGAACTTCTCTGCTAATCACTATGCATATTAAGGCTCTAACACCTCTGTTATAATCCTTGGTTATTTAATGAAGAAATTAAAAATATTTAGTGTCTCCAGATAGTATTAGACTTCATGATTATAGAATGTTGTAATGGAAGCTGCTCACTAGGCTTTATCTCCCTGGCAGAAGATTTTAAAATATATAACAAGGAGGATCTGCCCAGTCCAGGCTTTTATATTAAAAACTATCTAAAAACAGTTATTGCACTTAGGACTTTAGAAGGCTAACAGATACTTCAAGATATTAGTTCAAGTTCCTATATTCTGTGAGGCAAGTCAAACTCGATCATAATCTATACACTCTCATAGGTAAATGAGTTCTGAGTCTCTTAATTGAGTAAATGAAGACTGCTCTTACATGAAAGCTAAAAGACTAAAGCTCATTCAGTTTACATTCACTTCTCCTGGGAGACATTCTCTCTACCACTAGAATTTTGTGCATTCATCATTGTGCACATTTTTGCCAATACTTAAGAAAATATAAGTCTGTCTGTACAGAGTCCACTCTTGCCTAATGCAACTTCATTGGAGGGTTCTTTCAAGCTTGCTTATAGGTAGAGAACCTTCCCATTGAAATCAAAACAAAAGTGGGATCCCTGTTGCTCAGAAAATGAAATCTCTGCTATTCTACTTCTCATGCAACACAGTGAAACACAACCCTGGTGATGACTCATAGAGGCTGGTGTAGCCAGAAGGCAGGGCATGGGCAGCTGTGCCTCCTGCTCACAGGACATCTTTGGTAGGGCAGTGGTGGTGAGATGGCAGCATTGCCAGTGGGGGCCAAGACAGTTCCAAAGCACCCAGGAAACCCTGGTTACAGGTACATACTAAGCCACACAACTTAGGCCAGGATGCCCTTGGCTGCCACAAGGAACCTGGGCACCAAGGGCCACCACAATTCAATAAAATAATCTTGGAAGAGTGTGATGTAATTTGGCTTATCAAATCAAAGCTCAAACTGTGGCATTATGCTTTTGAATGAGAGTCACTTCAAACAAAATATAATCATTATTTCTGACTATCAACAAATTTGTCTATCAACAAATTATCTGGAAAGTATTAGAATGATTTCATGAACAATCTGTACCTCCTTTTAAATCACTCAAGCAATATTATAATACACATATTTATAATGGTATTATTTATAACACTTGAATGCACTTTCTTACTGTTAAATATTTTGAATACTGTACATACTGTATGTTTGTGCACATACAAGTTTTTGTGTGTGAGTATATAGCGAAGATTAGGGATTCTTCATGTCAGTTTTGTATAAGAGAAGCCTGTCCTTATCATATTTCAGTTCATATTTTAGTATAGAGAGGTTCTCAGTCTAATCTCAATTAAATAAATGGGCTGGGTTTCTAATCACTTCTATAAATTCAAAGGTGGAAAGAATGCTTTATCTTATCTCAGTTACTAACTTAAGAAAGTATCTGTCCATTTATTGAGACCCTAGATAGTTTTTGAGCATCTTAACAAAATTTTGAAGATACTCAAGGATTTATATAAGATCCCAGTTACCCAGTTACTCGACCACGAAAAGTCTCCAGAGTCAGGCTTAAATATAATTCACCACCCAATGATCTACCAACACACACCTTCCCCTCATTCTTATCAAACTCTTTTATTACTCACTTCCTCCAATATGCTTCATGGCATGTGCTTTCTTGTCTCTTTCCTTTGTCATCCCATACGCCAGGTTCTCTACTGCGTTTCAAATGGAGTTACCTTCCCCATTCCTTTCAGCTTTTCCAAATTCCATCCATTCTTCAGGATCCAAAAATTGTTCCAGCCATTTATTATGTGTTCTTCCCCATGCCCCACCTCAAACTCCCTGCCCCATTAGAGTCCAGGCTGCACACACACCATAGCCTCATTTTACATTTAGCACACATTGTCGAGGTGTCCATTTGTGTCCTGGGTTTTCTGCCATTATTATTGTTTTGCTGTTCTATTGCTCCTAACTTGTCACCTGTATGATGTCCTCTATGCCTGTGTCAATTGTGAACCCCCAAAGGGCCACGACTTGTTATTTTTGAAGTCAACAGCATCCCTGGATCAGAGTTCTGCTCAGAGAAGCTGCTCATTAAGTCTCCTTGTTGGAGTCCTCTTGAAAGGCCCGCTTGCTGCTTCAGGTGTCTCCTTTGTCAGCAGCCACTCAGACTTGAATAAATTGCCCATCTTTGCTATTTATTCCCCTGCTACACTGCTCAGCCTCCTCTGACAGGAAATGTTTTTTCTTCTCATTCATGACATTTTTTAGTAGAAAAGATGTGAACTACTTTACTTAAAAATAAATTTAATAGGGTCCTTTTCAGAGGAGCAAAGATAGCCCATCTTGGTTAAAATATATTTTGAAAATTGTTACCTAGGGTCAAAGATTCTGCATTATAAACTCTATTAGATACAGTGAGCATTTTGAGAATAAAAAAGCACTCCCAAAGTGATGCCTTTTAATTCGTGATTCTTTTTTAGACTACATCTCATAGGCAAGATTCAATCTATAGCAAAGGCACCTTAACTTTAAAAATAGCAGTTTAGCAAATCATTCCCAAAGATGCTCAGACTCACTGGTGTAGTTCAGGAATTCATGACAGCTTTAATCTGCTTTGGGGCACATAAGTAACTTTGCTCTGGAATGCAAGTTTCTCAGTCAGACTTCCCTTAATGCGAAGAGACTCGGGAACAGAATGGTTGGGAATACATGGTTCTGCCTGTATGACCCATTGAGGATTGATCCAGGAAAGAGAAAGCTTGCTTCATTAAAGTCTGGGTCCTTGGTGTGATTTTGCAGAAAATTAACTCTTTCCCATATATGATGGCAAGAGACTAGCATAAATCCAGCAATTTTTGCATTCAATCCTATTTACATCACCTCTGTGGTAAATCCCCTAATATTATCACTGCTGCATAGGGATCCTGGGTCAATCCTAGAAGAAGAAATAGCATCAACAGCCTCTGGGAATAAGTTAATGCACAGGCTTCAGTGCCAGAACCCTGTTGCTAATAAAATTATACTAGTTTGCAACTCAAACTTTCAAGGAAACACTCTATTCAAGGGAAAGTGCATGTCTCAGGAAAACTCCCTCAATGTCAATGTAAATTTTATCCCAAGTCCAAGATTAAATCACATCATAGTGAAACTCAGATGTCATAAAAGTATATAAAAGGAAAGCTGAGTTAATAAACAGCATCATTTCTCCTTGGAGGGAAATATAGTTTGATTTTTCTTTTAACTCTGAGACTTCTAAAGCTCAGTTCTTATAATCTCTAAGATGTGTGGCCTAGAGATTTTTTTAAACTATATTGAACAAAAAGAAAACACATTTTTAAATGTGTTTGACTTGAGGGCTGGTGGGTATAGAGCCATATGTGATCAGTTGTCTATTCCTACATAACAAACCATCCCAAAACATAGTGTCTTAAAAAATAACAACCCTTTTGTTTACTCATGAGTCTATGGATCAGCAATTTGAACTGGGCTCAGCTGGTGATTCTTCTGTTGGTCTCCCTTGAGTTCGCTGATGTTACTGCCGTTATCTGGTGGTTTAACTGCAGTTGGATGGTCTCATGTGGCCTCATTCACACATCTGGAGGTTGGAGGGACCATCAGCTAAGTCACATGTCTCCTGCAGGCTTCCCATAGCAGATGATTTCAGATGAGAACAGAAGCCCAGACTTTGGCATACAACTCCCACAATGTCCCTTCTGATGTCATTGGTCAAAGCAACAACAAAGCCACCCCAATTCAAGGCTAGGTAAATAGAACTCTATGAAGGAAACTGCAAAGAATCAGTAGTCCTTATAAGACTACCACACCATCTAATTTCCATAATGTAGAGATAAAATTATAAATATATTCTGAGCTCAGATAAGTTTTCTTTTGCAGTTTCTTCACCAGAAAGGAACATTCATTTTGGGACAATATAAAGTACACTCTGCCTGGAACCAAAACATAAAAACTGAAAATGGACTATTTATGAACCACAACTATAATAATGCGTGTGTATATCATATATGAGTCATAGTATGAATACAAACTTGTATGAGCAATATGATAAAATCACCTTGATTCTTAATCATTAGAGCAACCTGGAAAGATTTTGTATGATACCCATGCTTGGGACTGGAGTGGTGGCTCGGTGGTTATGGCGCTTGCCTGGCATGTGTGAGACATGGGTTCAAACCCCAGCACCATGTACACAAAGAAGTTTCGGAGCAGTGAGGACCACATGAAAAACTAAATAAAATTGATTCTCTCTCCCTCTCTCTTTCTCATTGTCCCTCTCTCTTTCAAAAAAAAAAAATCCATGCCCAATCTTTACCTCAAATGTACTGAATAGGAATTCCCTGGACTAGTGTTTTTCTCTTTTTTTTTTCCTAACTTTTTATAATGGAAGTTTTCAAAAATACTCAAAAGTAGGGAGGATAATATTATAAATTCACATGTTTTCATCACCCACCTTTAACAGTTAACATTTTGCCAATATTCTTTCATCTTTCAGTCCTCTACACTCTTTTTTTTCTTTGAAGTATGTTAAAGCAAGTATCAGACACAATGGTATTTTACTTTGTGTGCATTTTTATTAAGGACCTTCCAGATAATTAGTGCTTAGGTGGCAGTCAATATAGTTGAGTTCCTCTACAATTCCCTGTCTTCTTTATACTTAGATCAGCTGAGGCATTAAGAGGTAGATGGTTCCTCCATCCCTGGGTTGCCTGCCTCAGAGCCTTTGGAAGTCTGATGTCCTGGGGCACAGGTACAACGTGGGAAGAGACTGCTAATTCACAGGAGATTTTATGTGATAAAGCAAGTCTTTATTTTCTTAAATTACTAAAATTGAGATGTTTATCTTTGAGTTCAGCATACCAAAAAAAAAACCTTCCTTTTCAAAAAGAAATACATCACTAGCCTCCCTATCTTCCCTTGAGACCAGAGGAAAATCAGCAAAACTCTTCTAACCTCTGCTTTCTTCATTCACAGAATGGGTGGCAGTCACACCCACTGTCTCTACCTCACAAAGTCATTATGAAAGTGGAAGTAAAATCATTTGAAACACTAAAAATGATTATAAAATGTGGTAGTTTGCTGGATGATTATTTAGACACCCAAATGCACTTGCTCCAACCAATAATTATAAAACCTGGTAAGGATTATACACAATTTTTCAGGCAAAAATGAACTATTTTTGTGTTTTGGTTTTTTGTGAGGATTACTGGGAATTGAACCCAGGGTCACTTTACCTATAAAATGTTTTAAATTGCAAACTTTGGGGTTGTACGGTATATGTATGTATGTGTGTGTGTGTGTGTGTGCGCGCACACACTTGCAGATCTCAGCAGGAGGGCACATGGAAAAAAAAAGATGTATTGACCTGAGTCCTCCAACAACTCTGCCACTTTCTGTGGAAGGTACTAGAGGTGCTGGAGAGAGGACCCCACTCATACATGTCCTGTGCACCCACTGAATAAGGTCAACACTCTGCATTCCATCAATGCATTTAGTGGGAACATGTTCACATAAAAAAAAATAGGGTGATGGTATAATTTACCATCCAAAAGAGGAAACGTTTGGAACTTTAAGAAGTCTTAATTATTATCCAGATTATAGGGGAAACTGGGAAATAAAGGCACCCTACATGTTGTATGAATAGAAGATAGGTGAAAAGAGGAACAGGAATTATAATTTATCAAAATTTAGGTAGTTGTGCATAATTTTTGTAGGGAAGAGGGAGAGAAGGAAGAAGTAGAACAGAGAAAGAAAATGAAGACAAGAAAAGGGAGGAAGAAATGGAAAGAAGAGAGGTGGGGGTGGGAACAGAAAGAAAAGGAAGGGATAACAAAAGGGTACCCCATACCTGTGATGGGATCAAACAGGGAAATAGCTTTATTTGCCCAGATTGAAGAGCTTTTGAAGATCAGGGACTGTGTTCACAATAAGTGTGGGTAGTTCCAAAATAGATGGGTTTGGAGAAGACAATTTAACAGCCAGAAGAGGCCTTGAGAAGCAGTCTATGAATTTTGGCTTTAATACTTGAATCCAGTTTATCAAAATTGCTCTGTCCCTAGGAATGCATGATAGGCCAGAGGACATGAGATGCCACAGAATAAATTAGATGCATATTTGGAATGGATCAAATTTCTTGAAAAGTGATGATAAGGTTTGCAGAGATTGAAAAATATAACTGTAGCTCATTTTAAGAAAATTACATTAGAAAAGCAGAAATATAACATGAAATGCAAATATGTTTGTTTTTTTTTAAATAAAACACAAGGATTCTTAACATTTTTGAATTTGTTTTATAAATTTCATCTATTTGACTTCTACTTCCAGGCACAGGTTTTTTCACACTTACTCTTCTGTAGAGGGGAGCACCTGGTGGAGAGGTTTGAGAAGGCCTTCTTTAAGCACCAGGACATCAGCAAAGAAGGAAGCCAGCCCGGATGCTGGATCCAAGCACTGTGATGGTAAGGTCACTAGGGGGCTCACAGGGTGGATGGAGTTCAGAGCAGTGTAAGTGGATGGGAACAGATGGGCTCCCAAAAGCCCAGGCAGAAGATGTTTTGCACCTGGCTTCTGGGTTCACCTGGACTGGGAATTAGAGGAATGCCTCAGGTTTCTCTTCTGCCAACCCCAAAACCAGACTTCGCCATTGCTGTCAGTAACTGCATGAGATTTTGATACAAAGACACACACACACACACACACACACACACACACACAAACACACACACACAAACACACACACACACACACTAGATAGGAGTTTCCTCTTGAAACCACACCATGCCATCTTGGTCTGGTACTTCAGACACACTCATTCAGTGTTTGGGATGGAACGAGTTGGGACAAGATGGGGTCGGATGGGTTGGAAGTGGGAGAACTTATTAACTCTATGAATAAATAGTGTAGGAAAGAAAAAGCAGAGAAAATTGCTGGCCAGTCCTGACAGAAGAAGGATGTAATTTAATTTGAAATGCAAAGCATGCTGTTTTAAAATTAGACTTTAAATGTTCTCATCACACATGCACACACACACACACACACACAAATAAGTATTTGGGGTAATGGATGCATTAGTTAGCTTGATTGAATCATTCCATAATGTAAATGCATATCAAAACATCACATTGTATACAACAAATATACAAAATTAGTATCTATCAATCAAGAATATATATTTAAATAGTAAAACACCATATATAAGTTTTTAAAAATAACATATTTTCATTTACAAGTGGAGGATAAAATATATTTTCAGTTATACTAGGACTTAAAAGTATTCTAGAGAATACTTTTAAGCAAAGAAATTAATCCAAAGAGAAGTAATGACATATATAAATATTTTTAAGGAAAGGAAGTATCTAAGTAAATAAGATAGTTAAATGAGTGTATAGATAGCTATATAGATAGATAATCAGCTAGAAATAAAATCCCAAATATTATTTGTAAGAGATCCACAGGAGAAGAAGGGAAAAGAGAGCTGAAAATTCAGAAAAGTCTTTATTTCATCTATGGTAAGGACATAGTTAATGGTTAAGCCTAAGACAATGATGGAAAAATGAGTATACAGAGAGCTCATAGTGAGTAGCAAAAGAATACAAAAATAGAAAATATTTTCTTATACACACAAAAGAACTAACAAAACTTGCCCATTCCAACAGATGACAGCAAATAAAACACATGAAGTAGAAAATACATACTTTCACTCACAAAAAATAAGTCAACATATTAGTGATTATAAAAAATAGAATAAATTATACTAAATGATTCAAATAGCTATTCAGACTTGACTTTTTAAAAAGATGAAGTATTGCTCACAGAAGATAGTACACATAGAAATTTAAAATAAAAAGATTTTCAAACAGATACACAAGACAAATGTGAAACAAACAAAAGAACCAAAATATTTGAGTGGTAGTATCTAAAATAACAATACTAACATAACTCAGAGCAAGTTTTCAATTAGTAAAAGGCAAAATATTATAAGAAGACATAGCAACCATAAACAGATATGTGCCAAATAACAATTTTATAATACATCATGCAACAGTGGGTAGAATTACAGAAGGCAATAGCTAAATGTATAATTCATTACAGTTGAATGTTTCAGCACACCCAAGTCTAAGCAGACAAAAAAATATAGATATCTGAACATTAACTTCACAAAATACAGAATATAATCCTTCTAGAATACTTATGAAAATTTTAAAAAGCATGTATAAGTGGCAAAGGAAATTTTAATTATTTTCAAATTATCACAAGACATTATATTCTCAGATCATTTTTCAAGAAAAAAATTAGAAACAAATAACAAAAACATAGCTGGATTATTCCAATGTATGGAAATAAAAATAATTTTGTTTAGATAAACCATTAGATAAAATAAATATTGTAAAGGGGTTGTGAATTACTTAGAAATGATTAACAGGCAAATGAATATTTGATTAAAAAATAATGAAGTAAGTGTCAGACAAAATAAGACAGGAATTAATAAAAAGAGAAAGGGTAAATATTGAAAGAAGATTTTAAAAAACGATGTTGATTTTAAAAGGGAGTTGTTTCTGTGAAAAGTCTGATAACACAAATTTCTGGAAAGACTAGTAAAAGACACAAATGACCAAACTGTTTCTATATAAGGGCTGAATTACTAGACAAATGTAAAATGCAAAGATTTGCACGGAAAGAATATTTAAAGAGGGTATGTGTTAGTCAGCTTGTCATTACTGTAAAAACTACCTAATATACTTAACTTATAAAGTGAAAAAGTTTGTTTTAGCTCATAATTTTAGAGGTTCCAACCCCTGAACAGGTGGATCAACTATTTTGGCCTTTGGTGGGGAACAATAGCAGTGAACATGTGAAAGAGAAAACCATTCACCTCATGTCTTGGAAGCAAAAGAGAAAGAGAGAAAGAGACCAAAGACCCACTATTTCCTTCAAGGGCATTCTCCCACTGACCCAAAGCCTCCCACTTGCCCCCACTTCTCAAAATATCTACCTCCTCCTAATAGTGCCACACTGGGGACTAATCCTCTACCACACTACTTCACCACATTCGAAGATGTTTAAGACCCAAACAATACCAGGATAATAATAATTTAAAAGTAGGATGAGAAATATTATTCCTTCTCTTCCTTGGTGCAAAAGCAAGAAGAAAAAAAAGGAAAAATGAAACAAGCAAAAATTTTTTAAAAATCAATGATTTGATAGGTGTTTAGCATATTTTCAAGAAGTAGTTTTTTATACCTAAAAGATATTTTGTACAATTTGCGTAGACATGAGAAAAGACAAGGAAGATGTCCAAATTTTCCAATGAAATTAATAGCACATTAGCAGAAAACATAGGCAGACAGCACAAAAGAACTGAGTACTGCTAAGATGATGTGAAAGACTTTTAGAAGCTACAAAACCACTGATACAAGTTATATTTCATAATAGTCTCTGAGTGCCCAATTTGCCAGTAGTAGTCACCAACCCTGTGGCAATTTGGTGCCATGACAGTATGACCCAGGTGGCCAAGACTGCCACCTGTTGGCCGTTTGGGTGCATTGACCTGCTGCCATCAAAAGGCATCTGTGGAATTGACCCTTGTTCTGAACTTGGATATGCCTTGCCGCTCACATGCTTCCTTGAATGGAAGGCATATTTGCCTGCAGCATATCCCACAACGTTGCTTCTGACAAGGGAACTTATTTACACTGGTCAGAAGGATTTGCTGGTGTTAAATATAATTTCCAGGAGTGACTGATACAAGATTATAGATTTGCCTGATGAAGAAATGGTTATAACCATCTTGGAGGCAATTCCTCGCCAGGAAGAAGTGCTGTCCTAAAGTGTGAGTAATATCCTCTGACCAACATCCAATACCTGCTGGTGTCTCATAGTGGCAAGATTTAGGTTTAGAAACCAAAGGGCAAAATTGAGAGAGCATCATCTCTTTGCTTTCCTGTACTCTGACCTATGTTGACTTGATGGTAGAAGCCCACAGGGGAAAATACTGCCACCATGGGGCACAGACAGTGGTTGCACTGAATTGGAAGTCTGTGCTTTTCAAGAGTCTGGGACTTCTTTCCTTTCTCTTTTATTTTGGGTTATAGGTGCCTATTTTCTGGCTTAGGAAAGTCAAAGTGGGGACCAAAGGAAAGTAAATAGAGCAGTCCCTGTTTAGGATATAACTGTGCTCTAGAGTTAAGTAGAAAAGATCTAGATGTCCAGAATCCTCTAGGGTTTCCATCATGGCTCAATAGAGTGGCTAAGAATGGAGAACTTCAAAGCAGAAACTGGTCCTGGACTTAAAGACATGCACGCTAAGCCTTCCCTCTGCAAGGAGAGTCCAGTTGCCTTTCTCATTGTTCACACGAGCAAATCTGTGCTTATACAGATAACATGTCCAAATTCCCACACACTCCAGAAAGCAAAGTCTTAAGGAATAAACCATACTGTCTCTGACTCAACAACTCTTCAGAAAAATAAATTAAAAATATGCCGAGGAGCAGTGATATGTAAGTCACTAAATGTTCCAGAGTGACTTGGTGCAGCTGTTATGTTCCTCTAGGAGGGGTGAAAAGTGAGTAATGGGATACGTTGAAGGAATGGAGGCTGCTTGTTGACCACTGAGTACTCAGGGGTAAGTTTATGCCATTTAGAATTTTTCTAGGGTCAGCCTTGATTGTAAGAGAGAAGCCTGAATTGAAATCACAGCTCCCAGGAAAGCAGATTATGAGTTCCTCCCAGGAAGATGGTGTCAACTTAACCCATTCATCTGCCTCTCCAAGCCCCACTTCTTTTTTTGGTCATTGCTTTATGGGAGCAACATGGTGAACCTGAGCAAGGGCCATACAGAAGATGTGCACTGTGAATTGTCTGGGGTAGGCATGCTCAGGGAAGGGAGATTAGAGGACTAGGGAACACCATTTTGATATAAGGCCCAGAACACAGACCAGACAGGAATGGCAAGCCTTTGGCCTTGGGTGGGAAGAAAGAACAATGATTTATCTGGAAGCCTGCTCCAACTTGCATTTAAAGTTTTAAGCTGGAGAACTGGCTTGGGGCACTTCATTTTCTAAATATGTGGCCTTAACTTACCTAGCCTCCCCCAGGCAACCATGGACAGGCTGCAGCTCATTGTACTGGCCCATTACCTGCCTTCCAGGCTGCCCTTCTGCCTGCTGCCTGTTACCTTTTGTAACTGTGTATTACTCAGCATACTTTATCTTGACTCTGGTCTTTAACCTGTGGTGACTGGATATACCTGAACTCTTGCCTGGGCCTCCCCAGCAACCTTGCCTGACTTCGCATTTCATTACTGCTGAGCACTACAGGAAATTGCCAGAGTAACATATTCACTGAAGCCACAGCCACCCACCTAGGAGAACAATGTAGGTCAAACCAGGGAAGACTCTCCTACTCTGTAATCAGCCCCTGACGATGGAGCAAGCCAACAAGTGGGGAAGGTGGGAGACTTCATGGTTTATTTCCCTTTATCTGTTAGCACTTAACCTTTTAAAAATATTTAGAATATAAAAATATTTCTTTTGCCTAAAATGAAAAGTACTTACGATTTGATCCCACAATGTCTCAGGATGGGAACTACAAGGCTCAGATGCTTCTGTTAACTGGATAACAGACTCAGAAAAATATGGTGTGATAAACTGTAATCCGCTTTTGTAGCCAGAACTTTGACACTAGAAATTGCCTTGTCCTTGGACTAAATTTAGGAAATCACATAAAACCACTGTTTGCTCATGGGAGATGACAATGCTTAGAAACTCCTTGATGAGTTAGACCTGTTGTGTGTGGGTCCAAAAGATCAAGACAAAACAAATTCTGAGATATAATTAAGAATTTAGTCATAGAGTAGTTTAAAAGAAGGAGATCAATCTATGTTTACTAACTTAAAGAAATCTTCATAGCACTTGGGTAGGTGAAACGGAAGTTACAGAGTGAAGAATGTTATGCACATCTGGCATTATTTTGTCTACTCCCTATCTGGGCAAATGTCCCTACTGCGGATGTAGCTGGGAGTGAAGTTTGTCTCCCACCTTAGAAGCTAAAACAGGCAGATCTGCTCTCTTCTCATCCCTGGCACTGGGAAAGAAATTCTAATAAGAACTTTCTGCTTGATTTTTACTTTTAAGAGAGCAGCAAAAAGGTGCGGGGGGGCATCTACATCATCATCTGATCCCACTTCCCATCTGGACTCTTGTCCAGCTTGATGGCTGACCTCCCCTTCCAGTTACACCCCCACTCCCCCAAATCTCCCTCTGCAGTAGCCAGAGGAATCTCTCGAGAAGGCAGATCCAGCTGCTGCCCTACACGTTGGTTCACCAACACATGCAGAAGGCACTCCAAGCTCTTTAAAGCATTCACTGCTTCCTGGTCTGCTCTCTGCCCAACTCCCAAGCCCCTTGCCTTCCTGCTACCCACCCAACTTCCCATTAACCTCCATCTGTGTTCAGCCCCATTGGCTCCTCATGTCCACCCACCATGCTCTTGCCTCTCCAGGCCTTTTTGCCTGATTGATTCACACATTTCTAGTCCCAGCTCACCCAGATGTCTTCTCCACTATGAAACCCCCAGCTCCCAGGGCCCAGGCTGGTTTAGACGCCTCTTCTTCCTACCACTGTCCATTCTGCCGCCTTCTGTTTCAGAATTAATCACAATTAAATTATGTGCTTTATTTGTGACTGTGTCCTCAGTGACAACCCAAGGACAGAAACCATGTTGCACTTTGGCGTATGACATGGAGTATTTATACAAGTGCATGCCAAGCAAAGAACTTCAGATGTTTTCTCTTATACTCTCTATATTGAGTTTTCACTCTCATCCCCCGACAATGTTCATTCATTTTCATCTCTTCACACCTCTTATAACTCTGACTGATTTCCCCAGCTCTTCCCTTCCAGAGACTCTCATTCCTTACTTTACAAGGAAACCCGAAGCCTCCTCCTGTTACAATCCTCCCACTGCCACAGCCCCAGTCCACCTCCATGTGACTACCATCTTGGGAACTGCTAATATCGATATGATTTCTCAGTCCTTCACGGATCTTCAACCTGTTGTCCTTCCCATCTGCATCCAAACAAGCTCTGTTCTCTACCATCTTAAAATAAAAACAAAGAAGTCAAAAAGAATAACTGGAAACCTTCCTTGACCTAACAATCGCCCTACTTCTCCACTTCCCTTAAGAGTTTCACTACGAGAAGTTTCTCCATACCCTGTCTCCAATTCTTTATTCTATCTTACTCCTCCTCCTCCCTAGCACCTACCACCCAAGCTGCAAGAAACCTGCTACCATCGGCCACATCCACAGTCACAGGACAGCCACAAGCTTACCAGCCATCTCAGCACCATTCAACACAGCTGCTCCCTCCTTTTTGAAAGACTGCCTTCTCATGGCTTCATGACTCACTTCTGTTCTTGGCTTCCCTTTGCCTTTCTGGCTCTTCCCGCTCAGTCTGTTTGGCTGGCTCTCCTCCCGATCTGAACATGACCAGAGTTGATCGGGCCTGGGACCTAGGCTCTCTTCACTCCTCACTCACCATTTCTCTCTTGGTAATCTCAGCCTCCAACCCTTCAGGTGCCAAAGATGCTCAAGAACACGTCTCCAGCCACGCCCTCGCTTCTGGGCTTCAGCTAGGAATACGCAACTGCCTGTCCACTCTCTCCACTTGCATGCCTCCCGAGCGTTTCGAATTCAGGGCATCTAAAACTGACCTCTTGATCCTCCCAGCCCCAATCTCTCAGGCAGCTCCTCTTCCAGCCTTTCCCATATCAATAAAAAGCCCTTTCATCCATTCAGCGTCTCATACCAGAAAACCGGGACTCATACTCACCTCTTCCTTTCCCCCAGCGTTGACATCCAACAAACGACCAACTCCTGCAGCATCTGTCCCAAAATAAACCTCAAGCCTAGGTCCCAGCCCTGACCGAGCCTGTCTCTCTGCACTGCCACCCACTTAGTGTGACCACTATCAGCTCTCCTCTAGACTCCTAAAAACTCTTCCACCTGGTTTCCCTTCTGTGCACTTTCTAGAATGATCTTTGATTTAAAATATTGAATTTTCACATTCCCCTGCTTGAAACATATTAATAGCCTTCTATTGCACTTGTTATAAAATCCAAACCCACAATAAGACCCCGTAAGATGATACAGAATCTGCTTTCTCACTAATTAATGAGCCAAAACTCACATTACCCATGTCTATACTCATAATGCCCCAGCCATATGGGCCTTTTTTCCCTTTCATGGAAATTGCCAAGTGTATTCCACGGCGACTCCATATGCTATTCCCACATCCCTCCATCCTGCCCTTGGCTACTGTTCATTCGTAAGGATAAGTTCTAACTGTCTTCCTCAACAAAAGAGATTTCCATCCTCTCTCAACTTAAATATGATCTTACCTTTTCCTGCCTATAAATTCCATAATTTGTAATTACGTGCTTCTCATGTGATTACTTATCTAACAACTTTAAATTTCATGAGAACGGGAACTACATTTAGGTAAATCCTAACCCAGTTTGTAGAGTGAGTTGTCCATCACACTGTAGGTGCTGAATGAATGGCTGGATGACTTGCACACAATGGGAGGTTACTAGAGGTTTGTTGTACAAGAAGCTCTGTGAGGTCATTAGTTAAGAAGCTTAACCATGTCAGTGAACAGAGTATAAATTGGAACAGGAGGAGACTGGAAGTGATCTGCTTCACTTGAACTGGGGATGCTTGCACTGACATACAGAAGAGATTTTAGATGCCATTAGAGAAAACTTAACTGACTGTGGCTGCCTGAAGAAAGGAATAGTTAAGGAATATCATCAATAGACTATTACTCAAGAAACAGCATGTGTGTTTCCTATGTCCAGGTATTATGCTAACTACTAACAGTACAGAGATAAGAATACCCCAGACTGCAATGGAATATTACTCGGCCACAAAAAGGAGTGAATTTGATAAATTTTTCAATATGAATGAGCCAGATGTTTGAAGCCACAAATTGCATAACTCCATTTATTTGAAATGCCCAAAATACAGAAATCCTTAAAGATAGAAAACAAAGAAATTGTTATCAGAAGCTAAAAGAAAGGATAATAGGGCTGCTAATGGGTACAGGGTTTCTCTTGGGGAGATATGAGTTTTCCAGAACTAATGATGATGGTTGCTCCACTCTGAATATACTAAAAACCACCAAATTGTATGTGTTAAACAGATAAATTATATTGTGTGTGACTTATTATTCAATAGACTTTTTAAAATGAAGGAGGAGAAGACATTACTCTCCTTGCCCTTAAGAATCTACAATGACCATACCACAGAAGTGCTAAGCAAAATATGTAAGAGCTTTGAGAAGAAGAATAACTAAGCTTCCCTGGGATGCTCTGACCCAGGGCCTAATCAGAGACATGTAGTTTGCCGGCGCCAAGAAGGGGTTCTGACCTGATTAGATTGGCACTCAAGGAAACCTTTGTTATGGGAGAAAGAAAGAGGTGCTAGATAGCGAAATCTTCTCTTTCTCCTCCCTCCTCGCTTCCTCTGTTCACACCACAAACGTAAGAACAACCTTTCCTTAAACAGATAAATGTCTCCCTGCACACGCACATATACTGACGACATGTTAGCTCATAAAAAGGGACACAGCCCAACACTCTGTCTCCAACCTCTGTTTGCACCCTGAGACTCACACACACATTGTAGAGGCCTGCAGACTACAGAATGGTCAATGTTAAACAGCCAGGGACAAGCAAGGCTTCACCTAAACCAGGCTCTAATTGCTTAATACAAAATTGTGTTTGATCTTTTCTCTTCATGTAAAAGTGTTTACATCATTCTAGCCTTCCTCCAAGAGAGGTTAATATAATCATAATAGGTATATAATTTAGAATTCTACACTTTCACATAACGTTATAGGTACACTACTTAACATGTTGTTACCTACTTTCTTAAGCAATTGAAAAAATTTATTATATTCCATCAACTAGATATTTAAGTTATCTTAACTAATCCCCCATTGTAAGACATTTAAGTGGTCCCCAATCTTTTGCTGTTATGAAAAATGCAGCAATAAACATACTTGTACATAAAATGGTTTCTATGCTTATCTTTATTTCACAGATCCCCATATAGTGTCATTTCATTCCAATTTCTTTTCCCTTTTTTTAGTCCCCTAGCAAAGACACACTATTTTGTTTATATTGAGTCAAGTCCTTTGATCAGAGTCTATAACTGCCTGCTCCTCCAAGTGCAAAGGCAAAAATTAGAAGAGTGGGAACGATATTCACACCTCACAATCTATTTCATACAACTGAGTGATACAGAAGAAAAGCACCCCAGTTGCACCTCCATGGAACCTACTCTGTGACATGCGCTAGATTAAGTATCTCAGGTATATTAACTCGTTCAAGCCTTTCAACAGCTCTAAGAAGTAGTCACCATCATTCTTCCTATTTTAGCAATGAGGACACCAGGCCCCTGCTGTACAGGCAGTAAGTGATAGAGCCAGGATCACAGATACTGGTGACCTGGCTCTGGAATCTCGGTTAATGTCCACTCACTGTGCTGACCCAAGTCTGGAGTCAGAAGATCTAGGTTTGGGTTCCAACTCCACCACTCACTAACCTATAAGTAAACTGACTTAGAGTAAACCGCTCCAACTAATTTGATCATCTCTTTTATTAAACATAATCACGCATGATTTTGTGTACATGCATACCATTCTCTTTTTTTCTCCTTTTTTCCAAGCTTCATGCTTCCCCTTTCTTTCCCTGCACCTTCATGTGCACTCATAGTCACCCGATACGCCATGACTGCTCCTCACAATCCAGTTCCTCATGGGGAAATCACGCCCGATCAACAGGCCTACCTCTAACATGCTCCTTTCTTGGCTTCTTAATTATTTACATAACAGTTATGCTGAGTATTCATGTTCTCACACTCTTAAATGGAAATATTACCTTCCCCACCTAGCTCCTATCGGTACTGTGAGCATCAGGTAAGGTGAGGGATATGAAGCCACTTTATAAACTAGAAACTTGAGTAGCAGAATGTAAGTTTTATCAGAACTAGTATGTCTCTATAAAGAAGGCATTCATGCCAACTGCTAAAAACCTGATGAAAAACAGTCATCAGGGTTCAGAGAAATGTCCAGAGATTGGCACTTTACCCCTCAGGGAAGGAGAGGCCTGAGACCCTCTCTGCCTTCTCATCCTGCTCTGCTTCCCATTTCTTCACTTAAAATAGACAATAGTCAAAAGCCGACATTAGATTTGAACTTAATAGCAGCACTGTCGAACAGTCTTCATGTGTGGCAGAAACGTTCTTTATCTGTGCTGTTGGATAAAGGAGCCACTCATCACACGTGTTTATGAGCATTTGAAAGTGGCTAATGTGGGAGTCCGGCCTGTGACCTACAAAGTGCATATGACAACCCACCCACCCCAACCTCAGCCCCAGGGCCTCTGCTTGGGTCTCATATTTATTCAAGATTAATGAAAATGTTTGGGGGGGAAGGAAAGAAAGTGATTAGCATGGGGGAGGAGTTGAATGCTATGTCATTTTAGTTCACTGAAGTTTAAGTTAGCACTTGTGGCTAGTGGATTGCACTCAGCAATGCAGCTATAAACCTCACAATTGTTGCAGGAGAGGACACATGACGTGTGAGGTGACATGCAAGAACCAACTGAAGCTTTTGTCTACTTATGTCTACTTAACCTCACTGTAGACATACTGAATCAGAACTCCTGGGGCTGGGCCTAGAATGGTCCATTAAGTTCCTGGCATCTATAATTCTCTCTGTGGAGGAGGAGAAACAGGAAGAAGTGCCTGTACTGTGTTAGCTTGGAAGGTCAGTACATTAGCTCACCTATTGATTAGAGTGGATTAAACTTTTTGGACTAATTTATTACCTAGTATGATCACCTAGCTGAAAACAAGACCCTGCAGCATTGGGGGAGGAAAATAGCTGTAAATTTTGATAATGCAGAAGGTAGCCAAGAAAATCCCAAGCATTTAGCAACTCCCTCCGTGAAACTTGTATTTGGCATCCACAGGCAGCCCAGGTCAACATAAAGGCATGAGAAAGACAGGTGCAATGCCAACAATTTTTACCCACTTAAAATATTTCACCTTAGCAGTTCCAGGGGATCTGCAACTCAACAGGCCCACAGAGGGAGAAGGGCAGGTGCCAAGGTGCACACATGTTAATTAGGCAGATGGCTGTTGCGTTGCACAATGGGGTAGAGAACTTGCTGAAAGACAATGATGAGGCAAGGCACTCGTTAAATATAAACACCAAGTCAGAGGTGAGGGGATAATTTTGGACAAGGCATCGAGTCCCGCCACGTAATTCCATTTCACAGTGAATGTATTATGGGCTGTACTGTAATAATACCAGTGATTCACCTCTGTTCCTCAACAGCAAGGAAATTGATGGTGAACTGAAAACACTTGCAGCCCTGAAGTTAGTACATGACTTGAAGGGATAAAACTGGAAGGGGGAAGATATGAAAAATTCAGCATGAATGCTTCTACTGCTTTCTTGGGCACGATTGTTCGCTGTTGCTAAGAAAGCATTAGTATTCCCTGCTCTGCTCTGGGCTCTGCCGGCAGCAAGAAGGAAAACTTCCTGCTCCTCCTTATAATGCTGTTAATAGGAGCGAGTATGGCTCAGTGGAGACTCAGACACTGCCTTCTCCCAAGCCCCTGGAGAAGAGGTACACCTAATAAATAATCAAGATAGACAAAACTAAAGTGGAAACCTTGCATGTCAAAAATGAGCTGAGGCGTTTCTGGCTGTCAGGTTAAACTTCATTACTCACTTCGTTTGCTGTACCATAAACCTCATCCCCCACCTCCAAACTGCAAATGTGGAAGGTGGTTCCCTTCCCTCTCAGATGAGCCCATGTCCTCATGCTGACATCAAGGGTTTGCAGAATGGCCTCAGCCTAACCTTCCTATTTCATGTCACTGAATCCTTCCACTTCCTGAGTCTTTATAAGGTAATAGATGGGAATGCATACTGCCAATGGGATCAAGGGTGAGTTAACTCTTATGAACTGTGTTCTCATCTGTAAAATGACTGAAAATCAAGAATATGAAGAGGTTCCTATGAACACTCACCAAAGCACTTGGCGCAGTGCCCAGCTTATGAAACAGAGGTTCTTTTCACCTTCCTACCCTTACTCATCAGTCAGACTTGTCTTATTCCTAGTAAATCCCCACTATCCTTTAACTCGCTCCTGCACTCCTCCTGCACCATTGGCTGCACCATAGCTCCTGCTAGGCTCTGCATAATCTCCACTTTCCAGTCCTCGCCTTAGCCAGTCCTGCTCTCCATAAAGTCCAGGCCCATCTTGTTCCTTCAGAGTAAAGCCAGACTGTTTCTCCATTAAGATGAGAGATTAAAACAATCTTAAACATGCTTTCCAAGTCTAATATTACACAATGCAAAGAATACTTAAGTTTGGCTTTGAACAAGACAAACTAAAACCTCAAACTCCATGAAGACTGTACAATGACTCCCCCAGAATTGATTGGAATTTGAGGGGAAATGAAAATACTTTTCTAGGTGTGTTTGTGCACACCTGCACATGCCCATGCTATTATTTTAAAGGCTTTTGTAACTGGGAGTTTGCTTCATACCAGGCAATGCTCCTCCTCATGTACATCAATTCATCTTCCCCCACTGATTAATGCTAACACCACAGTTTCTGGATGATTAAAATACCAAGGCTCAAGTTTATTCAGCCAACAAGCAAAAAATCTAAACCATGAAATCTAGACCATGGACCAGGACTCTGGTCTTTTACAGAATTCTAGAATCACTCTTTCTTTCTATTAAGTGCAATTTCTAAAACCCTACCTATTTATCAAGTGTTCCTACCCAAAGGACTAAAGGGCTGGGGGCACTTATATATACATAAGATATGCTCCATCCTCTTAAAGAGTTTAGACTCTGGAAAAAAATATAAAACTATATAAATATAGAGGAAAGTTTCAGGATGTGTCATCAACATAGAATTTGAGGAAAATCAAAGAAGTGGGTATCCCTTGGAACTAAGATGATCAAAGTGCTCTGTCCTGAGACCTACTTTCCAAAATTGCATCCACCCAGCTCTAGAGAAAAAGATAAGACTCTAAAATTTCTATAAGCCTCCCAAAAAACCCTCAGAAGCCCATTTTCACACTTCCTTCAGGCTCACCCCTTGAAAGTCTTAAAATCTCCACCCCTAGCAATAACTCTTTTGTAATTCCTCATTGGAAACGTGCTTAAGATGAAATATTAAATCAAAGCAATAAAGTTGGAATATGTAATACCAGATTGAGATGTAAAAGCTAATAATTCATCTTAAAACAACCATGATATACAAGAGAATATAAAATCTTTTCCCCAAATGATCTATGGAAATTTCTATGCACATTAAAAATTACTTTTAATCCTCTTTCTTGGCACTCAGAAACTAAAATAGTAATAATTTTCCTAAAAACTTGAATTAATACTTGTTTTGTAAGTTTGAAATCCATCTTTTATAATCCAATATCACTTATCACACAGTCCTATATGAGTCACATTTACACACCAGCCTTATTTTCTTATAGTCACAGCTTCTGTGCAGAAGTAGCCCCCATGGATCAGAATTGTCAGCAGGAGTAAACAGAAATTTAGGTGTATTTTTCACCTTGTTATGAAGTGTATATTAAGGCCAATTTCAAAACCTTTGAGAATTGGGCCAAACTGACAGCTTCAGTCATTTTGGAAAAGAACAGTAAGAATATCTAACCATAAAAATAAATATTGTGTTTATTAAATATTTCCTAGTATAAGAATTTTGTGTGCTTAAATAATGTTTTATATATTGTTTAATCCTCAAAAGAAGCTCCAAAATACCAATAGCATATTCTAGCCATCATACAATGATTCTGACACCAAGGTCTTGCAGTTTGACAAGGGGGCATCTTGGTCCAGTGGCTTAAGTTTCTCAAATGCACTGTGATGGTATGAATAATGGCCCCAAGGATGCCCATGCCCCAAATGCTGGAACTTGTGAATATGTTATATAATCTGACAAAGGGACTTTGCTGATATGATTAAAGCTATGAACCTGAAGATAGGAGATTCTCCCGGATAGTCTAAGTGGGCTCAATCTAATCACACAAGTCTGAAAACCAGAGAACTTTCTTGGCCAGAGTCAGAGAGATATAATCAAAAGGAAGACAGAGAGAGTCCAAGCATGAGAGAGACTGCACAGGCCACTGCTAACTCTGAGAAAGATCAGAGGCCTCAGGGAGCTAAAAGTGGATACCAGTTAATGGCCAGGAAGAATGTAGGGACCTTAGCCCTAAACCACAAGGAACTAGATTCTGCTAAAAACATGAATGATCTTGAATGGATATTCTTTTTTAAAAATTTTTATTAAGGAGTTGAGTTATTGTACAATCATAGATGCATATAAAGTATCAATATGATATGCATTTGCTCCTAAATCAAAGTTACACCCCCTTGGCCAACATCCAAGTCTCTTGATTCTCCAATATTTTGCCCCTAAAAAAGATATAAATGTTTAGATTGTGAATTTTCCAGAAATAAATGATTGCATAAGTATTATTTGGATTCTCAGGGAGTAAAGAATATGCTACACAGAAATAAAAAAAATTCTTGGAAGAGAATGAGAGTGAAGACACAACATATCGAAACCTCTGAGACAGCATGAAAGCATTTCTAAGGGGAAAATGTGTTGTACTGAATGCCCACATTAAAAATGAAGAGAGATCTCAAATAAATAAGCTTATGCTCCATCTCATAGCCCTTCAAACAGATGAACAATCTAATCCCAAAGCCAGCATAAAACAGAAAATAATCAAGATCAGAGCTGAAATCAATAAAATTGAGAATAAATAAATAAATAAATTGAATGAAACACAGAGCTGGTACTTTGAAAAAATAAATAAGATATATAGACCCCTAGCTAATCTCACTAAAAGAAGGAGCGAAATGAAGCAAATCAATAAAATCACCAATGAAGAGGGAGCAATCACCACTGATCACATGGAAATCCAACAAATTATAAGATCATATTTTGAAAAATTATACTCCTTTAATTAGATAGTATGGAAGACATGGACAAATTTCTAGACACATACAACATCCCTAAATTGACACAGGTTGACATTGAATTCCTAAACAGCCCAATAACAGGCACTGAAATCCATTCAATAATTAAAAGAATTAAAAGTCTACCAAAGAAGAAAAACCCAGGACCTGATGGTTTCCCCACTGACTTTTACCACCCTTTTGAGGAGAAACTAACACCTCTCCTTATTAAGTTATTCCAAGAAATTGAAAAGGAGGGAACTCTCCCAAACACTTTTTATGAAGCAACCATAAGTCTGATACCAAAACTCAACAAGGACACATCAATAAGAGAAAACTACAGAGCAATATCCCTGATTAACCTAAAAATCCTTAATAAAGTTCTAGCAATCCATATTCAAAAATATATCAAGAAGATAATTCATCATGATCAAGTGGGCCTCATCCCAGGTATGCAGGGCTGGTTCAACATATGCAAAATAATTAATGTAATTCATCACTTAAACAGAATTAAGGGCAAAAACCATATGATAATCTCAGCTGATGCAGAAAAGGCCTTGATAAAATCCAGCATCCTTTTATGCTCAAAACTCTAGAGAAGATAGGGATCAAAGGAATCTGTTTAAACTATGTAAAGGCTATATATGCCAAATCCTTGGCTGGTATAATACTAAACAGAGAAAAGCTGAAAGCATTTCCACTAAACTTGGAACAAGACAAGGCTGTCTGCTCTCACCACTTTTTTTCAATATTGTTCTTGAGACCCAGCCAGAGCAATAAGGCAAGACAAGGAAATCAAAGGGACAATAATAGGAAGAGAGGAAGTCAAACTCTCCCTTTTTGTTGATGATATGATCCTGTATCTGGACGATCAAAACAAACAAACAAACAAACAAAAAAAAAACTCCACCAGAAAACTGCTTGAACTTATAAACAGATTTAGCAAAGTGGCAGGCTACAAGATCAATACTCATAAATCAATAGCTTTCCTATACATCAATAATAATAGAGCAGAAGAAGAAATCAGGAAATCAGTCCCATTCACAATATCCTCAAAAAGAATAAAGTACTTGGGAATTAACCTAACAAGGGAAATCAAAGACCCCTACAATGAAAATTAAATCAAAATGGATCAAGGAACTAGGAATTAAACCAGCTACCTTGCAACTCCTGGAAGATAAGTTAGGACCAACATTCCAGCATTTGGGAGTGGGCAAAGACTTTCCTCAGCATGTCTCCTAAAGTGAAAGAAGCAAAGTTAAAAGTCAGTGAGTGGGAGTCATAAAGCTAAAAATCTTCTGCTCAGCCAAGGAATTGATCAAAAGTGTCAAGAGAGAACCTACAAAATGGGAGAGAATCATGGCCTGTGATTCTTCCAACAGGGGACTAATATCCAGAATTTACAAAATTCTCAAAAATATCAACCTCAAAAACACTAACAATCCAATCAATAAATGGGCCAAAGAGCTAAATAAAAACTTCTCAACAGAGGACATTGAACAAGACAATGAATATATGAGAAAGTGTTCTAAATCATTAGTAAATCAGAGAAATGCAAATCAAAACTGCATTAAGATTTCACCTCATGCCAGTCAGATTGGCAAAAATGAAGAATATAAATAATAATAGATGCTGGAGGGGTTGCGGAAAGATAGGAACACTAGCACACTGTTGGTGGAACTTCAGACTAGTACAGCCTCTCTGGAAATCAGTGTGGAGAATCCTCAAAAAATTAGCGATGAACCAACCATATGATCCAGCCATCTCTCCTGGGTATTTTTCCAGGGGAGTTGGAATCAGCACATTACAGTGACACAGCAAAATCTACGTTCATGCTCAATTTACTATAGCTAAATTATGGAATCAAGCCAGATGCCCCTCACTGGATGAATGGATCCAAAAACTGTGGTATATATGTATATCATGGAGTTCTACTCAGCAATTAGACACAATGATATTACAGCCTTTAAAGGTAAATGGATGGCAATGGAAGAAATCATGTTGAGAGAAGTTAGCCTAACCCAGAGAGTCAAGGGTCGAATATCTACACCCATCTGTGGAGGCTGGAGCTAGACCCAGGCCAGTGTGAAAGGTGGTCAACTCTCATGAATAGTAACACATAACTTAGGACATTCATAGAGCTCTATCAGGAAGGAGGGGGGAGGGGCAGATGGGGAAGAGGAAGGGTGGGAGAATACGATGGGATCTGGGGGTAAATCTAATATTCTTAAATTAGATTTAGATATTTAGATATTGTTTCATTGGGTGCATTTTTGATTGTACAATAACTAAATTTCTTAATAAAAAAAAAGAGTAAGCTACATTTTTCATTGTCTCTCTAGTTCCTTCCCTATCTTCCCTATCTCCTCCCTCCCTTGGTCCCCTCCCCCTCTTCCCCCTACATATCTGCGGTTCCCCTAGATTATATGATGCAACACCTCTGCTGGGTCTAATACATGAGTCTGACAACCTTTCACCCAAGCCTGAGTTTTGCTGCAGCTTCCAAAAATGAGGGAAAACATTTGACCCGTGAGTCTCCAGGTTGGGCTAACTTTGCTCAGCATGATTTCTTCTATAGCCATCCATTTACCTTCAAAGGCTGCAATAGCATTATTTCTAATAGCTGAATGAAACACAGCTTTTGGATCTATTCATCCAGTGAGGGGGAATCTGGGTTGATTCCATAATTTAACTGTTGTAAATTGAGCTGCTATGAACATAAATTTTGCTGTCACTGTAACTGTAACGTGCTGATTCTGACTCCTCTGGGAAAATACCCAAGAGAGGGATAGCTGGTTTGTACAGTGGATCCATCCCTAATTTTTTGAGGAGTCTCCACACTGATTTCGAGAGGGGCTGGACCAGTCTGCAGTTCCACCAACAGTGTGCTAGTGTTCCTCTCTCCCCACAACCCCTCCAGCCTCTGTTCTTGTTTATATTCTTCATCTTTGCCAATCTGACTGGAGTGAGGTGAAATCTTAATGTAGTTTTAATTTGTATTTCTCTGAGTGCTTTAGAACACTTTCTTATGTATTCATTGGCTTGCTCAATTTCCTCAATATTCCTCTAGAAATAGAAGTTTCTATTTAACTCTCTAACCCATTTATTGAATGGATTGTCTCTGTTTTTGATATTTTTTTTTTGAGTTCTTTGTAAATTTTGGATATTAATGCCCTGTTGGAGGAGTCACAGGCCATGATTCTCTCCCATTCTGTAGGTTCTCTCTTGACAGCTTTGACCAATTCCTTGGCTGAGCAGAAGCTTTTTAGTTTAATGGCATCCCACTCATTGACTCTTGACTTTAATTCTTTAGCTTTAGAAGTCTTATTAAGAAAGTGGTTGCCTACTCCCACATGCTGGAGTGTTGCTCCCAGTTTTTCTTCTAGCAGTTATATGTATCTGGCTAAGTTCTACTGAATAGATATTCTTGCTAGAGCCTCTCAACTGGAGCTTACCCATCCAATACCTTGATTTCAGCCTTTGTGAAACCCAGAGCAAAGAAACCAGCTGAGCCAGCCCACACATCGGACTGACTTATACAGCCATAAGATAATAAATTTGTGTTGTCACTAAATTTGTGGTGATTAATCATGGTAACAGTAGAAAACTAGTATATTATATTCTATTGCTTGCTGAATTTATTAAAATACTTCTTTCTTTTACAAAGAGTAATTCCAAGTTCAACAAGATCTTTAAGGGACTGGAAAAGATTAAGATATCTCATAGGCCAACAACAGCAATAGTAACACTAATTCTTGTTATTTGTGGTACTTTCTTTGCAAGGTCTGAAGTGCTCAGGAAGGTGGAATATTCCAGAAAGACAGAAGCTATGAAGTTTTTGATGGTGCCTAGAGATTATAGCCAGGTTCTCATTGGTCTTGGCTACATTGGGGATTGGCAAATAACAAGTCAAATTCAGTCCAGGACCTGAAAACTAAGTATGTTTTTTTACATTTTATATTATTTTTTAAAAGCAAAGGATGACTTATTTTATAATGTGTGACAGTAATATGAAAGTCAAATTTCAGTGCTCATAAATAAAGTTTTATTGAAACACAGCCATATGTATTCACTTATGTATTATCTATGTCTGCATTTCGCTACAAGGACAAAGTTGCATAGTTGCAACAGAGACAATATGGCCCACAGGGCTTAAAATATTAACCACCTGACCCTTTACAGAAAAAGTTTGACATCCCCTATATTAGAGAATGGCCAGGAGCAGTCTGGATAAGGACTCTTAGGAACAGAAGTATAGACAACAAAGTCTAGCTCTTCTAACTCCATAATTGTGCCAAGGTAGTCCTAGAGACCCATGTGCCCTCCTACCATGAATCCTTAGAACAATGCACAAAGCCCAATCACATATAGCCAACCCTTTGGGGAAGACCAGCAGGACCTTCTGATTTCTATTGCACAGCTTCTTGAACCAAGTGAGAGTTAATGAAGCAAGCTGGTTTTGCAGGGCTCAGGTGGTACCCAGATACAGTCCAAAGCAGAAGGGTAGGAATCACATGATTTATAGTAACTGGGGTAAAAGACAGAAACATAAGGCTCAACCAAGGACTGAGATGACAGAGGTACCCACTCCTCTATCATCACTAGCCAGAAATATGAGCTAGACTACTAGAAAGAAGTTCTAATTGTCATTCTGACATGACAAACATTTTCCAAGCTGATGACTTTTCTTCCTCGAGTTGTGGTCCAGTTGGCCAGCTCAGTTCTGTAATGTTCAAGTCCTTAACCCTGTAATTAAGAACTCTGTCCATATTAGAAAACAGATTTATCAAAAAAAAAAAAAAGAAAGAAAGAAAAGAAAACAGATTTATCTGCATCTGTATGGAGCAGGAGTCTCTGGTAACTGTCAAATAGTGGAGATAGGACTAATATGAGGCAGGCTACACTGAGATGACTTAACCCTTTAAATATTTTAAAGTTTGTGACTGAATGTTCCCTGGGTTTCCATGGGGTCTGAATATTTAGAGTTGACTTTGCTTTTTGCTGCTGTTTCTCTCAAAATCTTAAGCTGTCTTTCACTCTCTCCAAAGTAAGAACCAAAGCAAGAATGGGACTATGTCCATATCAGTAATTGAAAAAAGAGGAAAATTTTAAAGGAAGATTTTAAAGAAATTCAAGAATCTGTCAAATTCACCAAGACTCCCCAAGAAGAATTATAGCCATCCTTAGTTTACTCAGCACCTTAATAAGTCTCAATAGAAGGACTATATGCTCTGTACCACTAAGCATCTTATGTCATAACAGGTGTAAACAGAATAATTTACCAGAATCCAAAAGGTCCCCTGAGGTGATAGGCCAGCTCAGGGGAAATTGTAGCATCAAAGGTTAGCAGCCAGCTCAAGGAAAGTACCTCTGCAGTCTCCCCATCGAGGCAGACCCAGCTGAAGCACAATGATCAGTTCTGGTACTTGAGTGAGAGCAGAGGGATTGAGTACAGAAAGTATTATGGGAGAATGTTTAACCTACAGAGAACACTCAATGCAAGGTGAATTTCGACTCAAATATTTTAAGTCTATATTATAAAAGAGCAGAGTTACAGAAGTACAGAATGTGAGAAATAGAAAGATCATAGGTCTAACTGGAACCCAGAAGGGATATCTCCAATGGTCTGGGAGTATCAGGTCTCAGGATCCCCAATCTGTATTCTTTGCACAGTGCCATCAGTTCCACTCTGGTTTCTCCCACTGGGCGTTGGAAACTGCCCCAGGGCCATGACTTAGGAAGGCAGGGCCTTTTTCTTGGCCAAATGCCATTAGCCCCAACCATCCATGTGAAGCTGACTCAGCGACTTTCCTTCCTGGAGCCAGCTTCAATATTCCCCTTGACCATTCTCTTCACTACAGACAAGAATAATGCTGTACATTTATGGAACACTTTTTTTTAATGAATCCAAAAGTTCACTGTGCGTTAGTTGTATACAGATATGAAGCAGGTGAGAATAACTAGGGGATGCCAGTAGCACAGTGGACAGGAAAGAAATCTAATGCTGCCTGCTTCTCCACCCCTACCCCAGCACTGACAATATCAAGAGCTGATCACTTTTGCCAAGTTGATGCCTACTCCTTCCTGGTCTTTGGATGTATGAGTGGAACTAATCAGAAAGGGGACACCAGCAAAGTAGACAGTGTACCAGTGCATGAGTCAGCTGGGTTCATAGGCTTAACTCTGGTAGGGGTCAATGCAAATCATTCATAGGACCTGGAGATTTGCTCAAGTCACAGAATCCACCCAACCATACAGAGGAGAGTGCTCTGTTGGAGGGAAATAAAAGTTCTGACCCATGACCCAAGTTGCAGAGGAAGCAGTGGGGCTTTAGTTTCTGACCACTTCAAGGGAAACAAGAATGGCCAGGTGGACACAGTCACTGGGTGTTCAGACACCAGAGATAGCATGAGGCAGAAGGGGAGCAAGAGGAAACCAGATACCAAGAAACAGGGCTTAGAAAAAGCGAGTCGAAGAGTCCAAGGAAATCACGACTTGTTTATCATTCTGCTCGGGACCCTGGCCACATCCTTGGCAGCCTAGCCTTGATGTCTACAATAGTTTACATGTCCACAAGATGCCCTGTAAAGACTATAGTGACATCACTGAAGGACTGGAAACTCATGTACTTTCAAACAGGAAGACCCAGTTTTTGAGTACTGTTTCCTCCTTTTTTGGTTTTGTAACCCTTGGAAAGTCATGATTCTTCCTTTGTACCTTGGTGTGTTCATTTATAAAATGAAGGTTAGGCCAGGTGAGCTCAAAGTTTTCTGCAGGCTCTGGTTCTAAAAGTCCCCAGGGAGGGCATATGCCTAGAGAGGAAGCCTTCCTCCCACAGAGTCTACTGGATTCCAGTTTATATTTCTCTGAGTGCTTTAGAACACTTTCTTATGTAGGGATAATGGTTTCCTCTAAACTTCTCATTGAGTAGAAGGAATGATGAAGCACCTGAGTCTTGGAGTCCAAGGAACTCAGATTAGGACTTCAACCCACAGATACCTTGTACTATAACCATCTCTGGAAACCCTCAGCGTAGGAGAGTGTTTGCTTCAGCTGCTCTGGAGTCAGGAGTGAGAGATTCGGCCAACCCCGCTGTCTTGAAGCTCCCAGTGCATCTATGTCTCTGTGTTTCTCCAACATGTGCCTACTGCATGCTTGCCAATTCTCATGCCGTTCAGCACACGCTCTTGATTCCTGGACTGTTTCATAGCCCAGCTGGTGTTCTCTTCTGCCACAAGCTGCCTCAGAACACACTGCCCTGTTGTCTGTCCACCCACCTCCCGCAAAGCTACATCCTTTTCTCAAACAGTGCCATGCCTTCCAAACTGAGGAGGCTGTCATCCCAGCGGGGCCAAGGAGCATGGAGCCAAATCTAGTTCCCTTCCTCTCCCTGTCACTGCACACATACAAGGAGATGGGTTCACACACCCTTGTGCCTACTTTCCCTCTGTCCTTCAACTCCTCTTTTCATCTGGATGCATCTTCAAAATGAATTAACTTGGGTTATACCAGGGGGACTGGATGTCTCCTCCCTGTACAAATAGTAAGGAGGCACATTGACTCAACACAGGTTTGTGACATGACTGCTATCCGTCAGTCACTGTGCTGGTTGGGACGGATGCATTGAAGAACCAGGTGCAGGTCAGAGAGTACTAAAAACCAAGCTACAGCCAAATGGGGCACATAGAAACTAATCCCTTAATGGAGTTGACCAATGCAGTCAAGGTAATGGCATTCTAAAGGGAGTCTTGTCAATGATTCTGCTGTCTAAATTGCAAGCACTACTTCTCCATAATGTTTCCACCAAGATTTCCTACTCTGTCCATCCCTCTGTATAGCAGGAGGTGTGTCATATGATGTCATGCACTGGGTTAGCCTTAGGAGCCCTGGAGTCTAGCACCCCATCTACAGTTTAACTAGCTTGTAAATTTTCCAGGGCACCTGTCCTGAAGTAAGTTCCCTCTGTGTTGTATCTGATCTAGGAGAACTTGATCTCATTATTTTCAGTATCCCCTCCAGCTGTAAAACACTTTCACTCCCTCATCTGCTATATGCAATCTATTACAGAGAGAAAGGCGTGGCTTGAGACGTTCAGGAAGGGGAAGGCACGTGAAATGGCTCTTATAGGGAAGAGAGCCCAGGAAATGAGCTATAGTATTGACAGGCTCCCTGTGAAGAGAAAATGGGGTGCAGACATGGAGTGGTTAAAGCAGCAAAGAAATCCTTCCTGGGCAACACGGGTTGAAATTAGGAATGATATTATCTTGCTACATGAAAGTCAAATGAGAACCCAGCTTTTTGAAGCAGAGCAGGTGCAAGCATTAAGTGTATGCGCACACACATGTATTTGCACACTTCTCTCTCTCTTTCACACACACACTCGACTTCAGGCTTCCTATGCCCAACCCTAGACCATTCATCCTTTCAGGAGCCTCCTCTTTGTTGTCTAATTGTCTGTCAGTCTCGGCTACCTTTATTTCTTTCCCGTTTCCTCCCTTATTCTCTTCCTTTCTTTCCCTTTCTCATAAGCACACAGGGTTTTTTTTTTTTTTAATTGAACAGTGAGAATGGAGCTGCGGTTCAGTGGTTGAAGTGTTTCCCTGGCATGCAAGAGGACCCAGGTTCAAACCCCAGCAGCACATATACAACTAAGTATCGGAGAAACAACAGCCAGATGAAAAAAATAAATAAAATTGATTCTTTCTCTTTCCCTCTCTCTCTTTAAAAAAATTAAAGAGCACAAAATACTATAAAGTACAAAATCCCCCTCCCTTTCCTCCTAACCCATAGTACTAATTCACCCCACAAATACAATCACTATTACTATTATCTTGTAGAAACTTCCAAAGATACATCTGCACAGATTCATTTATAAAGCCTTTTATACAAAAGTTCTGTCTATTTCTCTAAGCTTTGAACATTCTCATTATGAGTATCCCTCACTTTACACAGTATACATTTACTTAGAAAGTTATACAAATCAAATTTTTAGTTATTTAAATAGAAAAACAAGGTGTACTAGGGAACAAGGTAACTGAAAATTTTTTAAAAGATCTGTGTTAATAACAAATTATTTTTTCCCACCATTTCCTACCATTTAATTAGTTGTGTATTTGGGTTTCCTTAAAGTTGAACACTCCTATATTTAAGTATTATTATGGGGTGTGTGTTTTGGTGTGCATATAGGGTTCTGAATTTGTGCATTTTTTAGTTTTCCATAATGAGCCAAGAGAACCCATCAGCATTCAAACCCCAGCAGAATAGTGGTGCCCCAGAAAAATGCCTTGTAAATGACCTAGATGAGCAGATCAAATGTAACCTGTGTTACATAACTTCCAGCAAGATGTTCACCAGGAGTGAGGAAGAAGCAACTGGATGCTGAGGCCTGCCTTTGGTAGGGTGAGAAGCTCTAGGAGATCAGGAGTTTGCAAGTTACGTAAAGACAAAGTTTGAACCAAACTGAAAGAAATCATAAAGCAAATGGATTACATGCTGAAATTATGTATGCATAATTGTGCCAGACTCCAAGTGTCACCAGGATTCTGAGAAGGCAAGCAGAGAGGTCGGTGTGACAGGAGCAGTGGAAAGGTGTGGTGCAGGGGTTGGCACTCAAGCCAGGTTGAAGGGATGAGGGTCCTGAACCAAGGGAAAGGAGTGGTGTGTTAGTTTCCTGCAGCTGCTGTAACAAAGTGCCCCAAACTAAGTGGCTTAAAACAACAGAAACCAATCCTCTCAGTTCTGGAGGCTCAAGTTCAAAAATCACAGTGTCAGCAGCACCACGCTCCCTGTAAATCCTGGAGGGGACAGGTGTTCCTTACCTCGTTCTAGTTTTGGAGGCTTGTCAGCAATTTCTGGCATTATTTGGCTCATAGATTCATCACTCCTATCTCTGCCTCTATCACCACATAGCCACCTTGTCCCTGTGTGTCTCTGTGTCTTCACATCTGTCATGTGTAATAATGGCCTTCCTAGTCCCTTAACTATTGGTATGTGATCTGCAGTGACCCTACTTTCAAAAAAAGGTCATCCTGTGGCAATGAGGATTAGGATTTTAACATATCTGGGGGAACACAAACATTCTATATTTTCCACAAGATTCCATTTCCAGTCCACTTCACCTCCAGCCATCACCATATGCTAAATCAGTGCCCACAGAACCTCCATCTTGTCTTCTCCAAGGACCCTCACCTCTCCTGCAGAACTTGTTCACATATCCTCACTGTGGAACATCTTACCACCCAGAACTTCTACTTCTGCAAAATACCAAACTCTATGATCTTGTTTGAGCCATTTCCTGCCCACTTCTTCCCTCCTTCCTCATAGACCTTAACTGGGTTCCTTTTTCTAATCTGCTACCCACTTCCTGGATTAACATACCTTTCCCAATCACCTTGGACCTCACAATTCACCTGCACTCCCACTGATTCCTTCAATGTCCCTGTCTTTTTGACAGCCCACATGTCCAACATGCCTGAGGGATGCCTCATCCAACCAAGTATCCATTCTGCAGGGAAAACTAGGAAAAAAGTCCTATGTCCTCTAGAAAAAAAAATAGTGATTTCTTTTCCCATTTCTTATATCAACTTCCCGAACTCTCCTCTCCCCTCCCAAGTCCAAATCTTCTTCCCATTTTCTGCCCTCCCTCTGGACATGACCATGTCTTATATTACATGGAATAAATAGAGGTCATCAAGTATAAACTTGTTTAATCTCCTGCTATAGCAGAAGCTCAAAATGTATACCTAGCCCTTCTCCCATGTCCATCTGTCCTCCACAGTTCCATGAAATTTTCCAAAGAAGGGAACTGGTATTTATCAAACCCTTCCCAAGTCCCATAATGAAATCATAATGATTATTGCTTTCCTGTATTATCTCATTGTATTCCTATCATGACACTTAGGTTGTTCTACTTTTGCTTGTGGACCCTTCCATCTGACCCTCCAACTGCAAGCTTCTTGGGAACATTTTTTGGACATCCCTACTCCCCATGCCTTATCTCATGCAATCCTCTCTAACATTATGAACTAAATAGTATTGACTTTTATTATTTTTAAGTTAAAGATAAGGAAACAGAAGATCATGGAGCTTTAGCCCACTTGACCAAACTTATATTGCCTGGAAGTAGGGAAGCCAGGAAACAGGCACAGATATGCTCTTTACCAAAGCCCATCTGGGATCGACCAGGTGACATTGAAAGAATTGACAGGTGCTGAATTAACCAAGACCTGCCTACCCCCTGCAAACTTTACAACCTAATGCTTCTCTTCAGGAATGAACATAAAGATAGCAGGTGGCCGTTCCCAACCCTGTGAATAGCCTGTCCACAGCCCTTCCATTTAGATATGGGCCTGAGGGAAGAGAGACAGAAGCAGTTTGCACTGCAGCATTCCCTTATCATACTTATAGGGAAATGGAAAGCAGGACTACTTCCTACCACTGGGTATATGTAGCACAGCTGGAGTTCAGAACTACTCCTGAGGCCCTGTAAAGAAGAATCCCACACCCGTCCCACTCCCAGCACTTCATTGATCCCAGGTATATGATATGTATGCTTATCTTCTAAGAGACCTCTGCTGGTACAGACTGAATGAGTCTTTGCTGTGGGTACTGTCTTGTGTGTTGTAAGATGTCTAACATCATCCCTGGCTTTTACCCATTACATGCCAGTAGCAGCAACATCCCCCTTCCTCGTCAATTGTGACAACTATAAATGTCTCCAGACATTGCTAAATGTAGTGGTAGCCATGAATGGAAATCCACCCCATTTGAAAGCTATTGCTCTAGCACATTAAAAATTATTTGATGGGCTCCAAGATACCAACTGGAGGGCCCCCATTAACTGAGTGCCATAAGGAAATCACTTTGAGGAGAGGCCCCTGTGCAGCCGGGAATCTTCCTTAGTCCATGACTGCAAAGGTGATTCTGCAGCCAGGATCCACAAAAGCTCAAATTCAATGTACCCAACCTCATCTGGAGACTTGGGAAGTGCTTAACTGTGCCCAGAGTCCTAGGACACTTGAAGCAAGACCAACAACAGGAGCCACTGCTGGCTAATCCTCCAGAGGTCTCTGATCTGAATCAGATTTAGATCATTCAGAAGTAATGCCTTATTCCCCAATTATTTCCTGCCAGCTACCTTTTTATGGCTTCCTGAAATGCTTTTGTTAGAACATTGTCTCTTCTCCTCCTGCCCTCTCCTTTACCGTGTGAACCTCCCCAGGAGAGGAGAGTAAATCATGAGCATTTTATCTTGAATCAGCTAACCATCTCTGACCTCAAGAGCCTATGGAAATTGGACACATATCAGACAGCTTCAACTACAAGTCTTCTGTGTCACCTAGATCTTCTCAATAGGTGGCTTTGTAGCCACTTCTACCTGCCAGAGTGAAAGCTGGCTGAATTTGAGTGAGCCAATTTGGGGAGAGTTTTTTCTAATTCTGTTATGCAGTTCAATAAATACCAGGAAGCCCTAATTAGTGTGTATGTACAAGATAGCACCTCCCCTTTTTCCCATTCCCAGGAGGGTCCACTATGAGCTTGAAGACCTGCTTGGATTGAGGACTGGTGGACACTATGACCATCTAAAATTATCTCTTAAGGAGAGATGATTATTCATTGAGAATTTGCTTTTTTACTAGACCTAGAAGATTTGCAGGCCTCCTTCTTAGATAGAAATGGTCCCATTAGCACCCCAGAAAGGAAGGCAGGGGCATGTACCATTTGAGTATGGCACCAAAAAATGGGGTCATGTCTCCTGCCCAAAATCAGTTCAATTCTAGCCAATTATAATACATAGATTTTAATCAGAGACAAATGGAATTCAGGAAGGCCAAGGGTACTCTGATTTCATTAGCTGCCACCAGAACTGTCATTGTATAAACAGAAGTTCCAGAAAACTCCTGGTCTTTCAGGCTTCTCTTCAGCAGACCCAGAAGATGAGGATAATGGCACAGACTTGCACCAACCCTACCTTGGAAACCAAACCAGGGAAGCTGAAGTCAACCCTCACGTGTCTCCTGGACAGAGAAGTCAAACCAACTGGGTTAACATCCCACTTTTTGTGGTAGATTCTTAGATTCTGTTTTTGCATGGCCACAGATGCCCAGAAAGTAGCTTGGCCATTGATAAAGACACTTTCCAGTGTTTTTCACTGATGACTGTCTTAGTCCAGGCAGATTGCTATAACAAAATATCATGCATGAATAATGGCTTATCACCAACAGTTTTATTTCTGGTAGTAATGCTGGGACGTCCAAGACCAAGATGCCATCAGATTCAGTGTCTGGAAAGGACCTACTTCCTGGTTCACAGATGGCATCTGTATGCGTTCTCATGTGGCAGAAGAGGTTGGGGAGTTATCTGGGTTCTTTTGCCAGGTTAGTCTATTTAGACTAATCTGGTGTCTCTTTTGTGAGGGTTCCACTCTCTGACCTAATCAACTCCTAAAGACCTCACCTCCTAATACTATCACATTGGTGATTAGATTTTAACATGTGAATGGGGGGCGGGTCACAAGTATTCAGCAGGGGTATTTGCTACAGAGTTTTGATGGTGCTCCCTTCAAAGTTAAGGCTGAAACTTAATCACACCAATGCAACAGTAGCAAGAGGTGTGGCCTTTGGTGTGTGATTAGTCCCCAGGGCTCCACCTGCATGAATGGCATGAGCACCCTTACAAAAGGGCTCAAAGTTGCAGGGAGCCCTCTTTCACCATGTGAGGACACAGAGTTTCTTCCCTCTAGAGAATACAGCCACAGCGCATCACCTTGGAAGCAGAGAGCAGCCCTCAATAGACACCAGTCCAGCCGGGATCCTAATACTGGACATCTGATTTTCAGAACCTTGAAAAAAATAAATTTTTAAATTTTATGAATTCCCTAGTTTGTGGTATTTTGTTAGAGCAGCACAAATAGACAAAGATAATATTTCAAATACCTGCATCAAAATTACCTGTGGAGTATATTTCAAATGCATATTAAAAATGCAGCCCCACTCCAGGCCTAATATATCAAAATCCCAAGGGGATACAGAGCAGGTATCTAATTTTTATCACATGTTCAGGAGATCCTTATGCACAGCAAAGTGAAAAGAACACTGACTTTGAAGCCAAATTGATCTCAGCTCAAACTCAACCCTGCTACATCTAGGATGTGTGGCCCTGAGCAAGTTATTTAAACTCTTCCATTTCTAAACCACAGAACAATAAAGCCCACCTAATAGGGTTTGGTGTAATATGATAATATGTAAAAAAAAAAATCTTTCAAAGGTCTCACTACTTTGTATTGCTTATGCTCAATAATAGTAGACCACTATTATTTTCACCATGGTTTTATAGTATCTGACCAAATGATAAAACCTACTACTGGTCCTCACGCCTACTGAATCTTTCTGAAAACTTCCAGAACAATTTCTGCTGCAGATACAAAACCCCAAAATGGGAGATCTCTATTATCTGGGATCCATGCTACCCTCCAGTGGAAGCTTGGAGGTAGGCTTTTCTGCCTGGAGGACCTAAGAGAACCATTATGCCCCTAGAGAGCTGGGAATGAAAGGCAGGCAGGTTGAAAAGGAGGAAAAGCATGCTAATTCAGCTGCTCCTTTGTAAACCCTTAAGCACCAGGACTTCTAAAGGGCCTGATCTCTGCAGCACACACATCACACAGTACCCTCTTTGCCCACAGTCCCACTGTGCCAGGGCTGGCACCCACAACACCACTGACAGACACGGTGTGATAAGCAAACCATTTCCTGACTCTGCACAAGAAATGTTTGATATTCCAGAGCTCATACAAATGGAAGAGGCTGCTAAACAGTGTTGTCAGAGAGTTCTGCACAAGAGCATTATGCATTTTGCAAGGAAGTTATTTTAAAAGCCTTTTGCTGACAGCTTCTTCAAAGAGAGGCAATTGTTCCTTTTGAAACTTCCTGTTCTCTAACATAGATAAGCAGCTTAGACCTACTTATGGGGTGACTAAGTGCTCCTTTACACTTTTGTTTCTGCCCTGGAGTATCCCAAACCCTCAGATTCCCAGAGAAATAAAGTCCCAAGCCTAGGCATTAGGCAGGAGGTCTCATGATCCCCAAGTTCTGAACTGTAAGAATAAGACTCCATTTTTAAAAGAAGAGGTTTCTCCAGTTAGATATTGTTGAGACTAACTCTTGGCCATCATAGTCCTAATTCATCTAGGGACACAAACTGTGAAGGTCTCATAAGAATTCCTGACACCCACCTAGGTTCAGAAATGTCCCTGCACATGGAGCCATGTTAATCTCACTGTCCTCCTTAAACCTAAGTTCAATCAGCAAAAATCCATAAGGGCAATATTCTTTCCCTCTGACCAAAAATATGCTTGAAATGGAGGTGGATGGAAACAGCAGTCTTGCTAGAACCCCACAATGTTGTCAACTCTACCATGCAGCTTGCACATAATAGAGGTCTCTGGACTCCACAAGGGTAGCTTGGTAAGGACACCCAAACAGCACTGACTTCACTCTGTCCAATCTCCTGCTAAGTGCTTACTATTGACCAAGACCGAATGAAAGTCAGTAGCAAGGAGGCCAGATATCCATGGCTCACAGCAGGATGAAGAAGGGTGGGAATGGATTTGGGGGAGAAAATGTAGGCTATGCAGACTCCTATATGGACAACAGAGACCATAATACAAAAATGAAAGAAAAAGAAACAGAGAAAATAGAAACATTGTACAGAAAAGAAACACCATCATTATTATCTTTACCAAAGTAAAAAAAAAAAGCATTGTATCCATGAAAACACAAAAAGAGTGCAAGTAAAAGAAATATTCAGAAAACAAAGAGTTTTTTGAAGTTAAATTCTGAGGATAAAAACAAAAAGATATGGTAGAAAGGCTGAAGGATAAAGTTTCCACAATCACCCAAAAGTTAGAGTATAAAGATGAAATAGAAAATGGAGGAGGAAACAAAAATTAAGGGAGTTCATCATTTAAATAATAGACGTTGTATAAAAATAAAACAGAAAATATGGAGCAGAAGAAATCATCAAGAAAATCATTAAAGGAAGATTTGCCAGAATTGAAAGCATGAGTCTCCTAGTCACAATGATCTACTGAATTTCCAACATGGTGGGTAAAATGAGATTGATGTCTTAGCTCTAAAGAATGAAGAAAAGACTACAAATTTCCATATGAAAACGACAAGTTACATACAAAGTCTAAAAGATTAACATGGAGCAAGGCTTTTCAATGACAAAATTAGGAAATTTTCCAATTTAGAATTTTCTGCCCAGCTAAATTATCAATCAGATAGAAAAGGAAAATAAAGACATTCAAAGACTTGAAATATGTAAAAAATTTAATTTCCCATGTGTTCTTTTCCAGACGTTACTAGACAGTAATGGCAGAGAACCACAGAGTAAATCAAGAGAACAGTAAGTACAGCAAAGAAAGAAGAAAATTTCCAGGAAGACAGTAGAAAGACATTCCAGAATGACTGAGTGTCCCAGACAGAGAGGACAACTGGAGCAGATTACAGAAGGCTGACTCAGAAGGCTGGCAACAGAAGCATGCCCACCACCATCATGCCTCTAGAAACCTAAAGACAGAACGTTTGGGTGGAACAGATTCAGATGCTGGTCTATACTTGTCCTGAGCATGTGCTTATGGAGTCCTTGCCCTCCCCCTACCCCAAGCTGTTTTCTGGATCCATTCAGGACCCTCATTTTATTCCACAGAAATATTGTGCTTTGACCTAGCCCTGAGAGTTGTCCAGGGTAATATTGGAAGCAGAAAACACATAGCAGCCTCCTTCCAAGGACTATAATCCTGCTGGACATACAGCACATGGCCCACACTATAGCCCTGCCAAATACCCCAACCAGGATGAGCCCTTGTGCTGCGGCAATTTCTCATGACTGCTATCTGACTTTCTCAAAAAGAGAAACTGTCAACTCTTAGATTTCTCAGGAAGTCTGAGACTCGGACTGTCTCTTTCCCACTGAAAGCCTCCATCTACTGACTTTTCCTTGCATAGTTGTGTTTGTTTCTGATACTGCTTCAAAAATGAATAATATGGCTCTAAATAGTACTTAACAGTGGAACAAAACTATACATAAAAGTCAAGGAATGATTAGAACAAATATCTAGACAGTAGTTACCTCCATTGGAGGAGGGAGTCCTTTCTGGTAGGAGAGAAGATGCAATAAGAGCGAACTTTCTGGAAGAAAACTGTGTATTTCTTGGATTCTTCTTTAAACTGTACACATACATTATGTATTTCATACAATATCCTGTAAGTCTGGAATATGCATCATAAAGGAAAATTTGAAAGAAAGTAAATGGACCTACAAACTTAATAATAAATGAAAACAATACATAGACTGAAGGAGTAGATGAAGGCAGTGAGAATTTGAGAATGAAGTCTGAGCAATGGGTTGAACTGCGTTTCATTCACTGAGATGGAACAAAACTGTAAGAGTGCATTTGAAAAAAAATTAGACTATATGCATTGACATGGAAATCCTGAGGAAATTCAAGGAGGAGATATACAGTAGGCAAGAAAAATCCATTGGTTCAGGACTCAAGAGAGGAGGCAGGGCTGAAAAAATTAAACCTCATAGTATGAAGATGTAGTTGGCAGTTAACGCCAACTAGAGACTGCATAAGAAGCATGTCATACAAGAAGGACTCAAGGGAAAAATCAAGATTTAAGAGCCAATTAGAGAAAGATTTTGATTCCAAGTCCTAAGAGCTCAAAGTGGAAGTTAACAATTTATTAATACTTCTGCCCTGCTAAGGACTTGAGTTTGCATCTGAGATTTTATCAGAATATCTTCCAGTACATTTGTTCCTCGGCATCTCAGGAGGCTATGACTGATTGTTACATAGCATGGAGAAAAAAAAAAAAAAAAACCAGAATAACCCAGGTCCTGGACTCTCCTTATAAGGTTAATGGTCCAATGGTCCTGAGAAGTTCAGCCAGAAGCCCACTCATAGCAAATAAGTGCCAAAGATGGGAAGGAAGAATTCAGGGAAAGATGAGTAAAATCAAGAAGAGAAAGCTTAGAGCAAGTATCTGGATGGATAGAATGGGTTGAGGATTAGCAAAATCAAAGAGTAAGAAGCCTTGACTTGCTAGTAAAACCAGATACATTAAAATATTACAACATTGCCTCTAAACATAGAAACAAGATCCTTAATAAAATATAGCAAATACACACACACACACACACACACACACACACACCCCTACCTTGCAGGTAGGTGTAAAATGGGACAACCACTTTGGAAAAGTCTGGCAGTTTCTTATAAATTTAAACATACATAAATCATGTGATCTAGCAATTCCATTCCAAGATAGTTACCCAAGACAAGTGATAATAAAGGTTCACAAAAAGAATTTACATGTGTGTTCATAACAGCTTTATTCATAATAGCAAAAAATTAATAGTAGACAATTGATCATTTTGAATCTGAATTTATTATTTTCACTAACAAAGGAATGCAATCAGCAAATTTTCCTTATAATTCCGATTTATCAGAATAAAAGTCTGCAATTTCTTGTTGGAAAAAGAAGGTTTGAAGACAGGGGCTATGCCTTGTTTTGCTTTGCATCCTTGGGTCTAGCTTAGTTCTTGGTGCACTCAAACCTGAACAAATATTTGTTGGTCATGAAACAATTTAGAAAATTTTTTGTCCTTCAAAGTGACATAAAATATTACTCTAAGACTCAATGTTAGCATAATTGGTTACAGACATGCTTAGTTGGGGGGTGCCATCCTAGCAAGCTCTCAGCAGTTATGTGTCCCAGAGTGGGTGAACACGGCCACTCTAGTAGCTCTAGGAAGAGGCCCAGGGCTTCAGGATAGTATCACTGGTCTTTCTCTTTATTATTGCCCTAGCTAAGACCTGTGTAAGTCATAATTGAGAAAAAAACATTAAGCTCTATAATTCTTAAATCAGGAGGGTTCTAGATCAAGTTTCAAAAGGAATTGACTGATGGTTCAATTCTTTCCTCTGATTTAAGGAAAACTTAATTGGCAGATATGGGGAGTCTTTGAAATAAAGAAAAAGACAAAGAATTCAATTCCTAGCTTTTCCCACTCACATTATTAGTGTCATTTTCAGCCTGATTCAATAACTAAATTTAACTTGGGTATGATACCACAATTAATTTCCAATTGTTATTTACATAGGTAAACATTATAAACTTAAAATGGCAATAGGGATTTTCTTTCACCTTAAATGTACATTATTATTTTCAACTAAACTTCAGCTAAACTGAAAAAATTCAAAAGTGCAAAACTCCAAGCAACATCCAAAAAAAAAAAAGACTGAAAAAAAGCGTAAAACACTAGAGCTGGTTTAGCGCCATTTCCAATAAAGTGGTTTTGAATGTCACCAGATAAATACATTTAATTGTTCCACTTATTGCAGCTCAGGATCTTCTCTTATTACCCCTGTCCTTGTCAAGGCAATAAAGGTTCCAGAGTTCAAAAACTGCCTTAAGATAACTTTCATGCAAATAAATAAACAAATAAATAAATAGCATGCATTTTCCAAATGCCCCTAGGAAGATGGGAAGTCATTATCAAAGTAGAAATATATGATGGGCTCTGGTTTCTCCAGGGCAATCACTGCATTGTTTATTCCTTTTATTTACTAGTCTCTTTTATCATAATTGCTGTTCCTGGCCTTTGAGGAGAAGTTGGTACTCAGTAAAAATCTCCAAAGGGCCCAGAAATTCTTTCCTACAGATTTTATAAGCTTTAGCCATTTCTTTCTCAAATAATTACATCTGTTATAAAAGAAAACACAACGATCTTAACTTTCTGGAAGTTCTCTGAAGAGTTTCAGGAATACTTAAATAATTTTTAAGACTGTCTTGGAAAGAAAGAAGACTGGATTTTGATAGATCAGGCTGACTGAGGTTCTGAGTTCTGCCCCTTATTAAGTGACCTTAGCTAAATGACTTAGCCCTAAGGAGCCTGTTTCCTTCTTCAGAAAAATGCTGGCATTAGAATTAAATAAAGAACCTGGTGTCTAGCAACTAAATAACCTTCAATAAAACTACCTATAAGATAATGAAATAAACTGACCAAAGAGCAGAAAATGGATACAGGTGAAGAGGGAAAGAAATATATATCAGACTTTTATTCTGATATTGATATATATATATATATATATATATAGATAGATAGATAGATAGATATAGATATATATAGAGAGATATATATAGATATATAGATATAGATATAGATATATAGATATAGATATAGATATCCATATATATATATATATATATATATATCCAGAGAAAGCTGAGGGACAGGGAAGAATTTGCAACAAAACTACTTAGAGTTTTAGAAATCAACTAATTGTACACGTTATTTATGACCAGGTCATCAAGAGGGTACTTGTAATAGGATTTTATAAATCATCCTTAGCTTTGTGGAATTCAATAAGTTGACAATCAATGACTGGTGTGATCTTTACCCTTCCATGAGCTTATGCTCCTTCAAAGCTTTTGGAGAATTGCCATTTAATGGGATAGTAGGAAAAAATCAGTAAATATTTAGATCTCAAGTTGGAAAAAGCATTAAATGTTCATTTAATCAGTCAACACACTGCCGTTTATTCATTTGCATGTGCCTTTTTCCTCCTGAAGGGGAATTTTTGCCTTTGTGCCACCCAGGAAGTCTCGATAAAGATGTCTTGAGACAAGCAAGTCTGCAACAGCATGAGGCTCAGTGTAGAAAAACAAGAAAAGGTTAAAAATAGGTCTTCTTCTTCCAGGGATCAGTACTACAGAGTTGGAGCGGACGAGAGAGTACACACTGCATCAGTCTGGACAGACTGCAGATTTGCTGGTGTGGAGCACCTGCAGGAGGGTTCTTGGGGATAGGGCGGACAGGAAAGTATGATGAAAAATGCAGTTGCCTCCTAGTACTGATTCTCAGGCACTGAGCCTCCCAAACAAAGCAGATATGCAAGGAATCTTGGAGAACACCCTTCTAGACTACCAGGGACCAAATACACCTCAAAGGCTTCATAATCAATCACTTCATTTTTCAGAGGAGAATGCAACATCCCAGGAAGATGAAAGATTTCCCCAGGGTCACAGAGCAGATTTAGACCTTGGGACCCCACTTGGAGCTTTTGCTGTTTTTGCTATTCCGTGGAGACTTTTCTGTCTGTTAAGGGAAACCCCAGTGATTAACTGCGCATCTGCAGCCCAGGCTCCTCCACTCATTCAGGGAGCCGCTGCTCATGATTGATGCTTCCACATCCACGGCTATCTTTTCAAAACACCTTTCCTCCCCTTACCATTGGCATCTTCACTTTCAATCCACCTATAGGAGCAATGGTAATTATATTACCACATTAATAATTTCAGCTGCAAGAAATAACACAGAGGAATGAGTATTGCTCTTACTCTGGGGGGAAAAGTGAATGTTTGGTTAAAAAGTGAACATTTGGTTTGGTTTTGTTATCTTTTGTACACACAAAAGGCAGTCCCCTGATATCTGGCCCTACTCTGCCTCTCCCTAAACTACACATACACTTTTATCCACCAGTTTTTTTACATATATATAAGTTCAACATAGTCTGACATATTGGAGGGAATTCTTGTTACATATTCATGCATACATGGATATTGACATAGTGAGATACTTAAGGCTAATCCCAGACCAGGATCCTTTCATCCATATCCATCAGTTTTTATTCCAGCTCATTCCTTGGCTTAGAATAATCCTTCCCAACTTCTGCTTCACCTACTTCTTCACCTACTCCACCATCAAGGTTTCATCTCGAAAGCTTAAAAGGCTTTGCAGATTACCCCAAATTATAACATATTGTTCCTTTACCTTGGACCACAAACTCCAAACTCACAGGCCCTGTCCTCTATTTCAGCTCTCAAATCCTTAACACAGATGCAATTCTGGTCCCCTTGTAGACTGCAAACCTCCAGAAATCAGGGACAAGATGCATCCTTTTTTTTTTTCCATCAGTTTTTCACTAAACATCACAGAATAAGTCAACTGTTTGTCAAATAAGGAGATAAACAAGGGCTGGAGCAGTGGCTCAGCAGTTTGAACCACAACACCACATACACAACAAAGTGTTAGAGCAACAAAAGTCACATGAAAAACTAAATAAAATTGGTTATTGGTTCGTTCTCTCTCTCTCTCTCTCTCTCTCCAAAAAAAGGAGACAAACAAAATATCCTTTCCTAGTTATATATTTCCAAATATTGATCATAGCTGAAGAACTACAAAAGTTACAATATAGTAATAGTTTCATGAATGAAGGAATATTTAAAGGACTATCATGGAATTCAACTCAAAAAATAAGTTTATCAGGGGCTGGAGCAGCGGCTCGGCAGTTACGGCGCTTGCCTGGCATGCACACGTACATAGGTTCAAACCCAGCACCCACATACACAACTAAGTGCAACAAAAGCCATGTGAAAAAACTCAATAAAAAGTTATTCTCTCTCTCTCTCTCTCTCACTGTCCTTCTCTTTTTAAAAAATAAGTTTATCATTTATTATACTAGGAAAATATACTTGTAAGTATGAGCTTTATATAAAATAAGAAAATAAATATTTAAGAAAAGTTAAGTAGGCCAACAGAGCTGTCAGGATTTGAGGGTTTTAGGCTGAGCATCCATGATACCACCTGGTAAAGTAGAAGATGGATGCAAGAAGACCACCCTGACAGCTCGACAAAAATCTGGCCATGGATAGTCAGCATTCGGGAAGAAGGGATGAGGCAGGGTGATGATAAGAGTCATCTTTGCTTCATATTACGTAGGTCAGTACTTTGAGAAGACTTTTATTCAATATTTTATCTCTGCTTATTTCTAAATAAGTGTTAAGGATGCTAGAAGTAACATCACAAGGAAATGGGGTACAGAATAGGCAATACTAGTATTTTTAATTTCACCTGTGTGCATGAAGGATGAAACAATGGGCACCTTGCAAAGAAGCAATTTTTGCAGACATGGATATTAGAGGGGGGAAAACAGTATCCAAACATAATTGCATATCCCTATGATCAGAGTAAAGGTGAGCAGCAACTGTGAAAATATTCCTTCAGAAGAGGAGGCATCCCTGTTTAAGGATGATGAGCACCTAGAGATGCTGAGAGAAGCTGGAGATAAACAGTCTCTCAGAAAAGTCCAGGTGATCCTGAATCACTCATTGAATAGTGTACAGCACAGAAAGGTGAATGAATGAATTTGTTCTTAAAGAGCTTAGAGTGAAAGAAGGACACAAGACTTTCCAACACATACTATATAACAGGTCAACCTGTTATCACACATAATCTGTTAATCATGCACTTAGTATGTCCTAGAATCCCCTAGATACTAGATTTTAAAAAAAGGTAGCCCCCAACCCCAAGGGTCTGATACTCCAGATAGGGAGATACACAATGTCTATGAAATGATTTACAAACCATATAAAATAATTCTAAGCAAATATCTTATTCCAGTAGTATGTCAAATAAATGCTCTCTGAATTTTGAGAATGAAGACTTATTTGTAGCCTAAGATAACTGGGAAGAGTGGAAGAGCAGAGAAAGCTAAAAAATTAAGGTAATCCTTGAAGGTGACTAGGATCAGGATCCAGAAAAAGATGGGATGAGTGAGCCCATGATCAAAAAGGGAAGACAATTACATTACCAACTTGATGGTAAGAGGGCTGTTTATGATTGAGCAATAAAAATCACATTTCAAGACAGGAGTCAGGAAAGTTTTTAGTGTCTCAAATCCTGTTCCAGAACTACATGTCCTTGAATCATGTTTGTCAAACACCCATTGCCATGTGGCACTGTATCAACCCTGTACAAAACCAACTTGATTCCCTTAACCGCCAAGGCTAGATCCTACCACTTCAGAAATGACCATAAGCTAGGATGCATGCCAACCCTCTCTCCCTCCATCAAGGCTTTTAAATCCTTTATCTAACTCCAGGAATGCAAGATTCAGATGACACAATAGTCAAGGGAGAGCAGAGAAAAATGCAAGACTTAAACATGAGATGCTTAGATGCTGAAATCATGAGCTGCCTTATCCACAGCATTTTTCCCCTCAAATCTTTTTAGTGATTCTATATAGCTTTGAAAATGAGATCTTTCTGCCTCCTTTTTCACAATTCCACAATACAGAGGGGAAAAAAGCTCAACTCTGTTGCAAACTGGAAAAGGGAATATGCTTACATTTCTTCCCATTCAACAATAACTCAGAGGCAGCTAATAAGATTTTCTTTCCTTCTCTGAACTCCCAGAAGCCATCCATTCTCTACCAGTCAGGGTCTGGCCACAGAAATTTCCTCCCAATTTACAGTTTTTCAGGCAGCTAGGAGAAGGATGAAAATGGTTTAGTAATGAGGGTTGCCATAAAACTTATAATTACAGAATTTGCTACAGTGAACATCATAATGGAGTATTGTGTAAATCAAATATCCATTGAGTCTCTGAAAATAAATGATGCATTCTATATCCTATTTTCCCCACACATACTAAGAGCATTTTTGCACAATACTGGTTTGTCTATCTTACTTTGGCACACCAGCTGGGCATGTGCAGTAAGCTGTCTCCACCTGTCTCAGGAACCCACATGCAGGTGCTGAGCATCCATCACCCAGTATCTAAGCCCAGCACTGGACAATAACAAACCTAATTCATTCTCATAAGACTTCCAAGGTGAGCAGACATCTCATCTGAGAAACTAAGGGCATAACAAGAACAAACCAATCTAGTCCTATGTGACCTTGAAATAATCCAACCTTTCTCTGGGGTCAACTAATTTTATATCTCAGGTCTGAATCCCCTAACATCCTGTGATTCTAAACCAGAAGGAAAACCAGGATTAGAATTAAGTTCATACTCAAGTCCTTAGACAAAGTTAGCTCTGCATAGTTTATCCCCTAAAGTACCTGTGCCAAAGTCCTTGATGAAGAATTTCGTGAAGCAGAGAGAGATTTTAGATTTTTATCCTCCCAAAATTCTCCCCTCTCTCTCCCCTGTTCTGTATTCTAGCTGGTGGCAGGAAATGCGATTTGAAGCTTGAAGACACTTATGAAAATAATAAGAATTGTTTTTGTTCTTCATCATATTATTAGCCAACTATTAATTGTCCCACTAGGGCCAAAGTGTTCAGAGAATTAACTGGTTAATCTTTATGAAGTGCTCTGAGTAGGCGGGATGCTATACACAGTGGTAAGGAGAATTATTGCTCAACCAATTTTCACAGCAAACAATAAAAGGCCCAGAACAAGAACACATTTCAAAATCTATAACAACTAGAGCACTAAATAAAAGTGAGAACAATATCATGGCATTTGTAGCCGGATTAATGGAGATGGAAAAAATTATGCTGAGTGAAATATCCCAAACTCAGAGACTCAAGGGCCAAATGTTCTCTTTCATATGTGGAAGCTAGAATACAATCGGAAACAGACTGATAGTTGGTTAAGCTAATAATAACCTCAACATAGGTGAACTATTACATGAGCAAGGGGAACCTTGCCTAGGACACTGGGGGATGAAGGGAGGAAGGGAAGGGATAGGAAGGATATCAAGGCTGCTGGAGGAAGGGAGTATGGGAGTATCAACCCAGTGGGTAACCTTCGACTTCCATGAGAAGCCCAATTAACACGGGGTTAAGTAGGGGGAAACATGGGATCAGGGGGAATCCAAAGAGGGGAGACCATGGAATGGCATTAGCCTTGGCTTGCTCTGTCATTATGCATGTGTTCATGATTGTATGACAACGATTCCCTCCTAAATGTAAGACTATTTTGAAGGCATTTTAAAAAATAAAATAAAAATTTTTAAAAGTGGATAAGGAAAGTAGTATTCTGCCTATTTGCAAAAGCAAGGAAACCCAACCACAAAAGATAAGACATTAATCAAGGGATTCACAACAAGGCCCTGGAACACACACATGCTTTGAAAGAGAAAGTGGAAGTGGTAAAGAGCAAGGGAACCGACGGCTGCAGATTAAAACCCTCACCCTGTGAAGCAGAGGTACCCGGGAGCCAGCAATTTCATGAGGACCAATTGAAAGAATAGCTTTCTGTCCCACTCTCCCAAGTCCTCTGCAAAATTCTCCTTCAAAGGGCAACTTGTTCCCACAGATGACTGCCCTGTCACCCATTGCAAAGAGGATTTCCACAATGGGGTCATTGCTCATATCCTACACCATTGAAAAAATCCCATTCCCATTAGAACCAAGAAATTCGGGTTGTTTCCTTCTGCAGGGACAGGATAGTTTTGCTATTCTTCACAACAAAAAGGCTTAAAACTTGGACACAGCAACCTAGATAAACAAGGCATTTATCCTACCAATTCAGACCAAGAACAATAAAATGTTGGATTTCTTCTGCAGATTTGGAGTAAAGCCTGGAGCAAGCACTGTTCCTAAGAATGTATTTCTTCTGCATCTCATAGGTTGTGAAATATTTCCTGAGCTAAAATTCTAGTCATTGCTTTCATTAAATCTGTAAAGGAACAGGTATTGACAACATACTGAGAATCATCCCTCAGAGAGCAGACCCTGCTCTTCCAGACTCTAGTTTTCCATAGGAGGCTGAATATTACAGTTTAGATATGAGGTGTCCCCCCAAAAAAAGCTCCTTTGTTAATTCAGGAATATTTAGAGGTGAAATGATTCTATCATGAGAGTTGTAAACTACTCAGTCCTTCCTAGTTTGAATGGACTGATTAGGTGGTAACTGTAGGCAGGTGGGGCATGGCTAGAGGAGGTAGGTCACTGGGGTTGTTCCCTGGAAGGTTTCATCTTCCCTATGTCCCCTTCCAGTTTCTCTCCCTGCTTCCTGGCCACCATGAGGTAAGCACCTTTATGCCACCACTGTCCTTCTACCATGGTGTTCTGCTTCCTTCAGGTCAAGTATGAACTGAACCTCTGAAACTATGAGCCTTAAATACATCCTATCTCCTCTTAGTTGGTTTTGCCAGTCATTTTGGTTATAGTGACATGAAGTTAACTAAAACAGAAATTGGTATGGAGAAGTAGGGTTTTGACCTGACCCTGTGGTTTAGAAGCTTTTCAAACTGGTTTATGGAAAGAGTTTGGAAGCATTTGGAGTTACAGGTTGGAGAAGCAATAGGGTATTCTAAGCAGAGCTTAATGGGTGACTGGTGAGAGCTCAGAAGACCAGAATGCTGAGAATAATGTGGACAGTAAAGACTGGGCTCATGAGGTTTCAGAGGGGAATGAGAATTCTGTTAGAAATTGGACTAGAGGCCACACATTTACATTCTGGCAAAGAACTTGTCCACATTTTGCCCATGTCTTGTTACTTTGTGTAAGGCTGAATTTAAAGATGATGTATTAATTAATCTGGTGGAGGACATTTTAAGGCAGCACAGCATTCAGGTGGTGGCATGGGTTTTTCTGGGAGATAAGTTTATTATGAGACTGAGAAGCAAAAACCATAGAAAAAGGATTTGAAAAAACTTGCAGTTTGGCCAGAAAAGTACATGTAAAAATAAGGCTAGGGAAGATGTGGTTGTTGAAGAGATTATAGCCACTAAAGAGATGCTAAGTACTTTGCACAAAGATAATGACCTCAAGGGCATCTCAGGAATCAGCAAAACCATACCCATTGCAGACTTGAGGGTATAGAGGTGAAAACTTAAGAGAACTTAGGGGCACCATGCTTTCACAGGGGTGCCTAGGAAGTTCTTTCACCATGTTTAGCTGCCCATGTACTCAGAGGCTACTGCAGCCATGATCCAAGGAGGCATGGCTATGGCTCAAATTGGTAACAGACCTTGGCATCATGCACATAGAGTTGGTTCTGTAGGAACACAGGATGCCGGCCACCATGAGCAAAGCAGTGCTCCTTCATCACATCCTTCTGCCAAGATGCTCTCCCTCACCTTAGGTCCAGAGAAATGAATTCAACTGACCATGAACTGAAGTCCCTGAAACTGTAAGCCCAAATAAACTTTTCCTCCTCGGTTGTTCCTATCAGGTATTTTGGTCACAGCAAAAAACAAACAAACAAACAAACTGATTAACACACCTTGTTTCTTCATAACTTAACCCAGTCTGTACTACTTCTATTAGCAACCAAAAACAGTAAGACATAATCTACATTAAGGAAAAAATATGAGAATTTAGTTTTAGTCTCCTTAATACAACAGTTTTCTATTTTTCCATGCACCCTTCTTATTATTGTATAACTCTGTAATTATACCATTAAAGACTCCATGATGTTCATTAAGATGGCATGCCGCAGGTTACTAAAAAATTCCTCCACTGGGGAATGGTGATTGGGTGGTAAAGAGATACGGAACCTGGAACCTGAAGACCTGGATTTTTTACAACCTCTTTCAAAGCACATGCACATTCAAGTGCTTTGTTGTAAATCTTTTTGATTAGTGTCCTATCTCTTTTGGGGTTTCCCTACTTTCAAAAATAAGCAAAGATCTCCAAAATTTACAACTAACTTAAGTGTTCAACCTTTAAGAAATTACACCATATCTCTCAGCCTGCTTCCCTGTTTATAAAATAAGGAGGAAAAATAGAGCCAGCTTCCCCGAAGGACTGTGGAGATGACTGAGATAACATGTATGAGAAGGCCTTGTAAACCATAAATTACTATACCCCATGTGCTAAAAAAAAAAACACATCCATGCACTTTATAACATTCTCTTTCAAATGATTTCCTTGGTATAATTTCCCAAGGAGGAATTACTATGTCCAAGACTATGTTCATTTCTATCGCTCAGTATAGGTGTGACTAAATTGCTTCAGGGGGAGAAGGGAGCTTAAAAACAAATGAATAAAGGTAAGTTCAGTCCATTACTGCAGCACTCTCAATGACTATACCCCAAACACAGGGCTATGTGTGTGCATGTGTATGAAATGGATATATGTGCATGTATGTGTGTACATAACATACAATGGTTTGCTTTAAAAACAGGAATGTAAATTAAACCTTTTCTATCTCTCTGTGGGGGGGGCATGCACATATGTGGTACTGGGGATTGAACCCTGGGCCTGGCTCAGGCTAAGCAAGCAGTCTACCCCTGAGCTACATCCCTACTTCTCTGCTTACTTTATTCTTGTTTTTATTAGTACTATGCATATCCAACCAAAGTCACAGCACTAAAAAATGCATATGGGAAAACCAGGCTGTGCCAGCCATGAAAAGAGCCGTTGAATGCAAAGCCAATACTCACACACTTACTCTGGCTCAAGCTCACACACCTCGTGTGCGGTCCCTCTGCACCGGAGGGACAGGCGTCACAAGGGAGGCGCAGGAGGGACACTTGCGAGGACAGGCTTTGGGGCAGCGCCTCTCAGGCGAGGGAGAAATGAAGAAAACCCGAGCACTCCACTCAAGGCTCCTCTCTTTACTCCTTTTCATTTTGTTTAACTACACATTTAGTGAAAAGCTCATTGGAAATGTTGTCTCCTCTTCAGGATTGAGGAGTGAGGAAGGGATGGAGCTGGATCCTTCCTGGGTGACACTGGGCTGACAGGGTCAGTGCTCGGTATGCAGTGGTGGTCAAATCCATAGAGGCACCAGCTCAGGACCAGGGGGCGTCCAGGAGGACAAACATGAGAGGCCAGCGTCCCCTTCGTGTGAGGCAGCATTAACAGAGAGCACTCAGACCCACAGGCAAGACGCTTAGCTGCTATCAAGAGCAGTCTCCCAGATCCTCACCCAAATGACTGCATGACAGACATGTTCCAAATCGTAAGGACGGGACACCAACAGCAATACGCAGCAACTCTACAAAATGATCTTTCTTTTTTTTTTTTAAGAGAGAGGAACAGTGAGAAAGAGAATCAATTTTATTTTAGTTTTCCCTGTGGTTTTGGCTGCTCCAATACTTAGTTGTGTATGTGGTGCGAGGGTTCGAACCTGCATCCTTGCGCATGCCCAGCAAGCACCGTAACCGCTGAGCCACCACTCCAGCCCCCAAAATGATCTCTTCAATCCCAAACTCTTGTCTGTACCCAGACACCCCCTTTATTAAATGTTCACTCAGTCTGCAGAGCTTATCAGTAGCTCAGGACACCAGGCCAAGGAAGACGGAGTTCCGTGGATGTTGAATCAGACAAGATGCACTTTGAATTCCAGCTGTTAGGGAAACTTGAGGTGAGTTCGTTTTCTCTCCAGTCCCTTTGTTTCCTCGTTTATAAAAAGGGGCTAATTCAAACCTCCCTCGCCAGATGCTCAAAGACTCTTTAAACAGTCGGTTGTGCTGCCAAACACATTTTTCTAAAACCAACATTTGGAGCCTAGGAATGCAACGCCTGTTTTATGTTACCACTTAAAACATCTGCATGCCCATATATATTAAGTAAACAACATAATAACAATATTGGGGCTTTCATTGTTCTTTCCATGAAATTTCTAATTTAATTTAGTAGCATCGTGGACACAAGGAGTCAAGCCCTGGCCTCAATTACTGAAAGACAGCTCCCAAATGCAGACAAAGGATCTTCCGACTCCCACTTTGATTCCAGAGTGCAACAGCCCAAAACATCACCTCACTGTGTTTACAATAAAAAGCAAAAAGACTAAAGAAATTACCCACAAATTGATTTTTTTCCCCAGAGAATGACTGTAGCAAAACCACAAGGAGAGTCTTTATGGCCAATTTCATGTCCTATGCTGCAAATAATTTCAATTCAGTGGAGTTATCAAAAATCCCTATCTCCCTACCTCCTATCTCTTAACCCCAGACATATATGAGTATATAATGGGGCTCTATAAATAAATGTCAAGTTAAATCTCTAAGATCCATAGTCATCTTGGCAGATTAATATACTTGAATCTTGTGAAAGGTACAGAAAACTCTTCCCCGTCTTAGTTTCTCTTACTGTACAAATGTCTCAAATTGCACATCCTATTAATTGTGAGTAGAAGGGGAAATTCTAGCCAATGAGACATGAATGCACATTTGCTAGGCAAAGTTCTAGGAAGGCATTTGCATCTCTCAAAGTTGATGTGAGCCCTTCCTCCTCCTCCTTCTTCCCTCTCCTTTCCCTGAATACTGGCATGGTGACTGGAGCTACAGCAGCTGTTTTGCCACCATGAGGAAAAAGTCAGCAAAATTGAAGAGACACAAGCCTTCACATTACTGAACCAGTGAACCAGTGAACTAAAACTGACAATCACTACTTCTCAGTTTCTTATTATATGAAAAAAAAATAAATTTCCATTTGCTTAAGTCCCCATGGGGTTCTATTATGTTCGTTTGGACGAAACCCAAACTGACACCTGACAGCTTTTGTTTCCCTCAAGGTGCTTGTAGTACACACATGCTCCCCTTGGAGCTTCATGAGAGGGGTGTCCACTTCTTCACAGGACCTAATTACACCAGACCTCAGAGAATGACAGCAGCCACCTCTTCATACCTCACCTACTTTAGGTCCTCACCATGAACAAACACAATTTGCATAAATACACATGCAAACTCCCCAACAAATAACTTAGATCTGCTCATTACATTAGGAAAAGCTGACGAACAGTACCAACAGCCTATCAGCTATAGCATCCTTTATGGTAAAGCCAGGTTTCAACTCAGGAAAGAGAGAAAAGTAAAGAAGAGAGAATGGCAGAGTAACAAAAATGCCAGCAGACCTCTGGAATCGGTAGGCTTCACAGCTGAATAAAGCGGGTGCGAAAGGTTCAGGGGAGAGAGCAAAGCATGTGATTACTGTTGGTTCTATCTTCACTACACTTGTGCTCCTGGAACCAGCCCTTCTTCCTTCCTCCCTCTTTTCTCTTCCTTCTTTCCCCCTCTTTTTACTTCCTCAATCCGAGACACAGAGAAAAACCCGTCCTCTCTACTACTCCAGATCTTTTATGATATTCATCAATTTAGGATCCAAGAGTCTCGGAGTTGAGAAAAGTTTTAGTGGTCTTCTAACCCAAACTTATTAATTTAAGAATCCCCTCCAAGCCAGGCATGGTGGTGCATGTAATCCCAGTAATTAGGGAGGCTGAGACAGGAGGATCGTGAGTTCAACACCAGCCTCAGCAACTCAGCAAGGCCCTAAGCAACTTAGTGAGACCCTGTCTCAAAACAAAGTATTAGAAAGGGCTTAGTGATGTGGCTCAATGGTTAAGCACCCCTGAGTTCAATCCCTAGTACCAAAAAAAAAAAGAGAGAGAGAGAGAGAGAGAGAATCCCCTCCAAGCCCTTTTTAAATTTTTAAATTGCCTTATTAGCACATGATTGTGTAGCATTCATTATTCACATATTCATACATGCATACAATATAATTTGGTAGTTCCATTCCCTAGTATCTCCCTTTTACCTCCCTTCCTCCCTTCCCCAGCTCCCTTCCTCTACGGTAAGGGTCTCCCAATTTCGTGAGATTCAGCCCTCCCCACACCAACACCTTTTTTTTCTCTGTACACCTTCCACATATGAGAGAAGATATACGAGCCCTGACTGGCTGGGTGCAAGCCCCTCTTCAAGTGTGGTCACTGTCCATTTTAACAATCCCTGCCCATGGCCTTCATGACAGCCAAATCCCACTGCTTAGCAACGTTCCTTGCTGGACAGTTTCCTTGAACCAGCCTGCTTTCTTGTAACTGCCTTCAACCTCTTAATGGCCACTGGACTCACACAGTACAAGCTTAATCCCTTAGTTACATGACAGGCCTTCAAAGGACCTTGGAAAATTATTGCCAAAAGTCCATTTCCTTTCAATTCTGTAGTTTGTCAACACACAGCCTAAGCACAGCCCTGGGAACTAAATGAGATAGTGCACACAGATCAAGGAACATCACTTCGTACAACTCACCCCACGCCCACCCTTTTACGGCATCTGTCACTTATCTGGAGTCTGAAGCTTGGTTTTAGAGATCTTGCCTAGCATGCACAAGACCCTGAATTCAATTCCTGGATGGAAGGCAGGCAGACATTAATTTTTTGAATTAAAATTAATATAGGAATTTTTCTACATATATGTCTATTCCTAATTTTCTTACCAATTAAAAACTGTTAATATTTGAATATGTATTCTTACATATGAACACTACATGCAATAAAATTGCAAGGAATTATATACACACATAGACAAATAAGCAAATGTAAAAATTGTTCAATCATGAATAAATAAGGCTGTAGTGGATACGAATGTCAATCTTCTGGTTTAACACTGTGCCATATTTATGTAGGATGTTACTATTGGGGAAACCTGGATGAAAAGTGCACATGATATCCCTGAATTCTTTTTGCACAATGGCTATAAATCTTCGAATATTTTTTAAAAATTATTTTAATTCTTCAAATATTGTCGAGGAGCCCAGAAAGCACCTGAGACACAGTGGCTTTCTTTGCCTTCCTGATGTTTGTTGTGGTTACTATATTAAATGAATATTTGGTACTCCAGGTTTTCCCATCTGTCCTTGTATACCTGAACTTTAAAAACTACAAACCTTTGATTTATTTCTCTTAACTTTGAATTGCTAGTTTCTAACTCAATGTTCTGCCTGTTGAGATCCTGAATATTGATTCTATTATCCTGGGAATCAAGCATCCACCTTGGCCTCTGCGTTCTCTAAAAATATGAGGATCAGATCTGCTATTTTCACCAAGGCCTGGAAATCATGTTGACAAGGCTCCATTAATCAGTTTCTTCCTACACAATCATGGGGTAGATGATACAGGGACTTTGATACATATCTTCATCCAACCTCTACTTCTCCATTTTGTCCACAAGAATATCTTGGAAGATAATATAAACATATAGATGAAGTCCTACAAAATGTGTTTGTACATTTCCTTAATCTACCCATCTAGAAACCCCAGTTGGGTCAGAAACCACAAAAGAAAAGGACAATACATTTGACCACACATTTTTTTTTTTAATCAGCGTGACAAAACAAAAAGTCAAAAAGCAAAGATGACAAGTCACAAGCTGGAAAAATATTTGCAGCACATGACTAACAAAAGGTGATTTTCTTTATTTTCTGAGGAGTTGATTGTTGTATATGTATGAATGCATATGTAGTAACAATATATTATGCCCCTCGTCCTAATCCAGAATCACCCCCGCATCACCCACAACCCAGTCTCTTGACTCTTCATGATAGATTGTGCATTTTCAATGATTGCATAAGTATCATTTGGCTTTGTGGGGGAGTAAAGAATAAGCTACATTATTGATCCCCCCCATCCTTCCCTATAATCCCTCCCTCTCTACTCCCTCCTTCATCTTCCCTCTTTCCAACATATCTAATTAATAAATATCATTCAAATCAATAATAAAAAGTTAAGATAAAAATGAATAACATGAGGAGTTTTTAAGAAAAATATGAATGGGGTGAAAATTATTATTAATAAATGCAATTAAAAATAAGAATGTGATTTTCCCCTATTAGATTGGAAATTTTTTTTAGAAATGTTAATTAACATCTACTAATTGCTAACATAGACAAACCAGCATTTTCAGTTCCTGCTGGAGCATAATGTCACAGGACCACACTGGAGGACACTTTAGCAATGTTAAAATGCATAGACATTTTGATTAATTCTACTTACAGGAATTCATTTTCTGGATATACTCAGAAATAGAAATAAATATGTATTCTCAGTTTCTTTTATGTATAGATTTTCTCTTCATCACAATGCAAGAAACCTTTAAGAAAGTCTTGACAGGATGATCATGGCCTGTGATTCCTCCAACAGGGGATTAATATCCAAAATTTACAAAGAACTCAAAAAACTTAACATGAAAAACACAAACAATCCAATCAATAAATGGGCCAGAGAGCTAAACAGAAACTTTTTGACAGAGGACATTGATCAGACCAATGAATATATGAGAAAGTGTTCTAAATTACTTGTAATCAGAGAAATGCAAATCAAAACTACATTTAGATTTCACTTCACTCCAGTCAGATTGGCAAAGATGAATACAAACAGTAACAAATGCTGGAGGGGTCGTGGGGAGATAGGAACACTAGCACACTGTTGGTGGAACTGCAGACTGGTCCAGCCACTCTGGAAAGCAGTGTGAAGACTCCTCAAAAATTAGGGATGGACCCACCATACAAACTAGCTCTGTATATAAATATACAACAGAGTTCTACTCAGCCATTAGAAACAATGATATTTGGTCTTTGAAGGTAAATGAATGGCAATGGAAGAAATTATGCTTAGCAAAATTAGCCAAACCCAGAGACTCAAGGATCAAGTGCTTTCCCTCATTTGTGAAGGCTAGATTAGAGTCCAGGTTTGGGTGAAAGGTAGTCAAGCTCTTATACCAGACCCAGAAAAGATGTAGCAGCACATAATCTAGGGGAACCATAGATATGTAGGGTATATTGGGGGTAGGGGAACATGAGAGGGGTAAGGACAGGAGGATATAAGGAGACAATCAACAAAGTAGTGTACTCTTTATCCCCCTTAGAAGCCAAATAATACTTATTCAATCATTTAATTCTGGAAATTTCACAATCCTGGGGGGGGCATTTATAGCTGTTATGGGGGAAATATACAAGAATTAAGCGACTGGGGTGTGGGCAATAAGGGGTGATTCTGCATTAGAAACAAATGCATATCATATTGTTACTTAATAAGCAATTATGATTGTACAACACCTCAACTCCTTAATTAAAAAAAAAAACTAGGAATGGAACCACCAAAAAAGATAAAGAGAGAGAGAAGAAAGAGGAAGGGAGAGAGAGCACCTTGACAGTTGAAGCAGGCACTCTGTTACTTTGCGGTGGGATCATGGACCATCTCTGCTTTCTTCTTTGTACTTATCTGAACTTAAACCTATGGGATGCTATTTTTTTAATAAGCTCTTACAAAGTCTTATTAAAGAAAAATTCTACATGGTTTAGCCTCTACCCATCTGTTCTAGCATACTACTGATGATCAGATCAGCTGGACCAATGACAGCCAGTGTGCTTACTCTGTAGTATTTTCCTAATGCTCTGCCCAATTCAATATTATTGTAGTGATGGACACCAGTTTTGGCCAACATGGCCTGGTACTCTATTTCAGATGACCTCAGAGCTAAGCAGTTGTTAGTGAGGATGTCCAGTTTCTCTTTGCCCTGTCTGATCATCTTCAGAGCCTGCCTGTTCCCCTACACACACACACACACACACACACTTTCCACTAGTTAGAGCCTAGACTTGATTGATTCCAGAGGCTCTTAGTCATCTTTGCCACCACCATCTTCTTGCCTTAGTTGTGGGATGGCCCCCAACCAAAAGTAGCCCCCCTAGAATGTTCATTAAAAGCAGTAATAAAAAAAACAAGCAGTTGATGTATCTGGATGTGACTGAGCTCCTCCTGGCTCTTCACACTCACTGCTTTCCTCATTAAGCTTCACATCCCAACCACCTAATGAAACATTTTAGATTTTGCCAGAGATCAATGCCAAGTTCACCAAACCATGGTTATCAGGGTCAATTTAATTCTGATTTGCAAAAACTGGGAAGACGTCACTTGCCAGACTCTGGGTCTCTGTGATTCTCAGAAAACCATCAGCAGCTTTGCAATGACAGCAATCGGTTCTTCCAATACTCTAGAAGAATGGTTCTGAAAAGCTGGGGTCCAAAATCCTTTCGAGAATCTGATGAAAGTCATTAACTGCTTCCCCTTGATGCACATTGGCAGAAACATTTGTGTCAAACTCCAGAGGCTTACTGATCCCTGCTAGCTGCTCTGTGAGGTCCAGGTTATAAATTTCTGTTCTCAGACTGTAGCAGATGTCAGAATTACCTGGAGGCTTATTAATACACAGATTCTGGGCCCCAGGTCCAGAGTACCTGATATAATGAGGATAGGACAAACCCTCAAATTGCCAGACTTAAGACTTTCCCAGGTGATTCTGATGCTGCTGGTCTGGGGACTACATTTTGAGAGCCACTGGCTGAGAGTATAATCCATCTAGCTCTAGAGATCTGAATGGATTTGAAAACCAATAGCAAATCTCCCTCTTCAGTTGGATCGCCCTTCTCTTTTAATGGCTTGTCCTTCTGCCATCAGACCTCTGTGGCTTGGTGGGTGCAGACTGAGCTGAGACACTGGTCCCCAGGGGTCCTGAGATTTCACCAAGCAGCTCCCTCTATTGGTGAGAATTAATTCACCACAGCAGTGTCTCTGGGGCCTTTCTCTTCTTAGAGACAATCAAAAAAAATAAAATAAAATAACCACACAATACTGTCCCTAAAGAGGCCCAGGCAAGAACTGTCTGTGGAGAACTGGGGAAAATATCTGACTAATGTGAATGCCTCATTATGACCATGTGTCCCAATGATATTTCATAATCCACTTTAGGAAAGCATCACCATATCCCATGAGGCCCACAGGAGGCCATCTGTGAAAGGACTCAGGGGACGCCTCAAAGAAAGGCCAGCCCTCCCCGACCTTTCAGGAAAGTGGATGTTGGGAGAAGAGTGAACCGTTGACACATCTGTGTCCTCTCAAGTGCTGGAATTATCTGATTCCCAGAGAAAACTGACTGATAGTAACTTTACTAATCGATTGCAAATGCATTGTGCATGGCCCTTTAAAAGACGTTTCACACACACTACCATTCGTCTCTGCAGGGATCAAAAGTACTCTCCTTCTAGAAGTAAAGTCAGGACCCAGAAGAAGTGAAAAGTCCTTCTCAGCCGCAATAGATGAGTTAGCTTCTGATGAGCAAGTACTCCACATTCCGTGGCAGATTTTGGGACACAAGACAATGGATAAAACAATTGCACGCCTTGTAGGATCTCATTCCATTTATGAGGACACGTGCAGAGTCATTCGCCTATTAACCGTATGATGACTAAGTACTACTTTGTGCCGGTTACCCCACCAGGGGTGCAATGGGGAATAAGAACACGTTGGCCTAAAGGAATTCCCAGTCTAGTGGGAAGCGAGGAGGGCTGAGAGAGAGATTCAGCACTCCTAGGTCGTGTCTGGTGGGAAGTAAGCACTCAACACATTTTCACGGTATTGAGGAAGACAGTGAAGTACAGGTCAGCTAGGAATTGATCAGAAACCTCAAGAGGGTCTTGGGCCTTCAAAAAGGCTTCCGAGAGGAGATAAAGCAGATCAAATTAAAGCCCCTTATTGCTAGATAAGTTGTGTGTCACAAACTATATAACAGCTTTGCTACAGCATTGAACAACCCCCACATTTCAACAGTGACTTCTCACTCATGTGACATGCCAGCTGCTGTCATGAGTTTCTTTGGCTTTTCTTCTTGCCACATCACACTCCATGACCCAGCCTTCAGGAGCAGCAATTAGTTGGGATATATTTCTCTTTCAGCAATGAGGAAGGAGCAAAAGTCAACCATAAATGGGATGGAGCAATGGCTCAGTAGTTGGAGCACTTGCCTGGCATGCACAAGGACCCAGGTTCAAACCCCAGCACCATGTACACAACTGTCGGGGAAACAAAGGCCTGATGAAAAACCTAAATAAAGTTGATTTTCTTCCTTTCTCTCTCTCTCTCTCTCTCTCTCTCAAAAGAAGTTAACCACATAATGGCTTTGGGGGCTTCCACTGCACATGCCACACATTGGAAGTCACATGACCAAGTCCAAGTCTAGGAGTGAGCAGGTTTCTTTCTCCCATGAGCAAGGGAGAGGCACTGCAAGCTATGAGGCAATATTAAGTATGTATTTCCTCATGCAGGGAAAGGAGAAAGAATAATGGGGGCTGTGATACAAACTTCCACCATGTAACCGTTTGCTGGGCTAGGGCTGCCATTACACATGCCACAGTCTGGGTGTCTTATACAACAGCAATTTTTTTTTTTTATCACAGTTCTGGAAGCTAAAGTCCAAGATCAAGGTGTGAGAAAGGTTGGTTTCTTCTGAGTCCTCTCTCCCTGGCCTGTAAATGGCCACCTTCTGTGTCCTCACATGGTGTTGCCTCTCAGTGTGCACACATGACTTGTGTCTCTTGTATCCAAATTTGCTCCTCTTATGAAGACACTGGTCATATGGTTTGAGAGCTTATTTTAACTTTGTGACTTCTGTAAAGGTCCTGTCTCCAAACATGGATATCTTCTAAAGTTAGGGCCTGGGGCTAGAGTGGTGGCTCAGCTGTTACTGTGCTTGCCTGGCATGTGTGAGGACACAGGTTCGAACTCCAGCACCAATACACAATGAAGTAGCAGAGCAACAAAGGCCACATTATTAAAAATTAAATAAAATTAATATTCTCTCTCTCTCTCTTTCTCCCTCCTTCCCTCCCTTCCTCCCTCCCTCTCTCTCCCTCCCTCTTTAAAAAATAAAATAAAAATAGAAAAATAAAGTTTGGGCCTGTGATGGTTAATTTTATATGTCAACTTGACTAAGTTAAGGGATGTCCAGATAACTGGTAAAACCTTATTCCTGAGTGTGACTGAGGGTGCTTCCTAAAGAGATTAGCATTTGAAACAGTGGACTGAGCAAGGAAGATCTGCCCTCACATGTGAGCACAGACATCATTCAATCTTTTGAGGGTCTTGGTAGAACAGAAAGGCCAAGGAAGGATGAGTTTACTTCCTCTTCCTGAGCTGGGACATCCATCTTCTGCTCTGGCACAGTGGGTCACTTGGTGCTCTACTTTTAAACTCAGACTAAAGAACATCACCAGCTTTCCCATTTCTCCAGCTTGTAGATGGCAGATTGTGGGACTTCTCGGACTCCATGACATATGAGCCAACGGCAACGCTAAATCTCCTCTCCTGTATCTAGACAGACACAAACATACATACATAGATACACACAAACACACACACACACAAACATCCATACACACATACATATCTCCTACTGGTTCTATTGCTCAGAAGAACTCTAACACATGTCTGTAACATAAAATTTTAGGAGGGACATTACTACTCATAACACCCATCATTCCCAGGGTGACCACAAGAGGCAAAGTCACAAAAGAACACCCCAGGAAAAGCATCAAGCAATAGAGAATGGCCAGTCAGGACATGGGTGGAGCAGGATGTGTGGAGGGGAAAGGAGACCATTGCAGCAGAGGGAAGAAAAACGACCAGATCCCCAGAGCAAAGGACACAAGATGAGTTGTATTAATTAGGTTTTCATTGCTGTGACCAAAACACCTGACAAGAACAACTTAAGAAGAGGAAAATTTTATTTTGGGCTCACAGGTTTAGCATGGCCGGCTGACTCCATTGCTTTGGGCCCAAGGTGATATAGAACATCAGGGCAGAAGGGCGTGGTGGAGGAAGCTGCTTACTTCATGGAGGTCCAGGGGACAAGGAATGAGAGGGAAGAGCCAGGGAGAGAAGATAAATCCTCAAGAGCACACCACAAAGACCAGCCTGCTCCAGCTGCTATACCGGACTGCTACAGTCACCACCCAATTCATCCATTCAAATCAGGATGCACCGATCAGGTTGCGGCTCTCATAATCGAATCATCTCACCTCTGAACGTTGCTGCACTAACACGGGAGCTTTGGGCGGACACCCTGTATCCAAACCACAGCAATGAGCTCATGGACTAAAGAGAAAGTGGAGTTTTTGCGATTAGGGAGTAGGATGTAAGGCTGAAAGATGAAAGAGAAGCAGATCCCCTAGAGCTTGGGAAACCTGGCAGATCTGCCCCATAGCGGTGGTGACGAATTTGAGAAAGTGCCACAGGGATGAAACGGCTAATTTGGGAAGATTTCTTGGGAATTGGTGCTGGGGTATTAGTTGTTCACACAGAGAAAACATGTAGCAGAGGGAGACATAAACATCCATATTGACAGAGAAATCAGAACACAGAGAAACTAGATAGCCCTGTCTCTTGCAGATGTTAATTCAAATTTAATGAATGTTGGTTTCTCTAGAGTTTTGAGATCATTGCAAAAACACTGCCTCTAAGAGGTCCAAGTTCTTTGCAATATCATTATTATTGTTGTAGATTTTTATTAAAAGAGAAATGTCATCCAAATCAGGAGGAGAAACTAAAAGGATGAATATCTGCCCCACCCAAAACACAGAAATAAGCAAGTTATATTTTCTTGCACCTGAAAGCAGCTTCCACCCCAGCACCACCATCCATGCCTCCAGCTGATGAGCAATCTCTGTTTAATGTAAATTGAGTCTACCAGGCAAAAAGCCTAGTTCCAGTTCTGTTCTCTGACAACTTCCGATGCTTTTAGTGATGTGCAATTCATGTTAAAGATAAAAATGAAAATATTAAGTACTCACACATGTGCTCACTACAGGGCAGGCCACCATCCACAATCAAATAAGCAGATGTGCATCCCATACTGAAATCCGGGAAAGCAGAGTGAAATGTGGTCTGTGTGTGTCTGTTCCAGCCTGGGGAGCCCTACAGGCCCTGCCCAGGATTACCTGCTGAGCTCTGCTGGGGGAAGGGTATGTGGAGGGACAGTTGTTAGGGGACGCCCCACACACACCCCAGCTCTTTGCAGTGGCCCCTCTGAGCATGCTGCATAGGGACACCCAGGCCACTCCCATCTCCCCAAGCAGCCACAGAACGGAGAAACCCTCCATCTGCCCTCTCCATGACAACTGCTGCCTTCCAAGTGTCAGAATCTAATTCAGTAGCTCCAGGATGGCTCTGGACAGTGATTCCTCTAAGAATGGACCATTGTCACAAGTGCACAGGTGTCCTCACCTTTGCATTCTGCTGCAAAACAGCTGAAAGCAAGCTGTGTTCAGAGCCGTGGAGGGGTCAGGACTGTGAAACTGAACCGCCTACACCAAGAACCCCAGTGAAGTTGGAGCCAGGTCAGCCTGGCTCATCAAGCTTCTTGCTAGGGAGACAGTAGCCCTGCTGAGGGTACTCCCACATCCCATTTCCTTGAGGTTCCACCAGGAAGGCAAGATGACAGGGCAGTCAAACAGGTGGGCCATGCAGATAGATGGTCTGAGCTTGCATCCTGGCTCCTACTATATGAATTTGCACTTAAGACTACATTTGTCTCAGCGGTTTGAAGTGCTCAGCCCGCCCTTCAGCCTTAGGTTGGCAGCCACCTTTACTGGCCTTGTGAAGCTGACAGGTCATGTGACTTTATCTCCACGGCAATGGTGCCCACGTCACAGGGTTGCCACGAGTTCTAAGTGGGACAACACACAGGGCACGCTCAGCACCATGCTGTGATTAGCTCTTAACAGCCAACAGAAATGTTATCTCTATTTTGCCTTTTATCATGTCCTAGTCTAATTATCTGGCATGCTTCTATTTTTCCCACTAGTTTCTTTAAACAAAAATGTGCATTCCTCCAGTTTCCAGGGCTACGTTTTATTAGTCATTAAGGATATAGCCTGGAGCCTAGCACAGTAGAAAGATCTCAGCTGGCAAGAAACAAATATATGGTGAATGAATGAGTGGTCAAAGTAATTGGGGCTGAGCAGCCTGCCAAAAAAGACAGGCAGGACATGTTCACCTGTGTCATAAATACAGAAGAAGTGCTCTTATTGGGAGCAGGGAGGCAGCTAACTCAGGCATGTGCAAAGAGAAACCAGGACTGGAGAGAGAGAGAGTTACAAGGGAACTGGCATGGGATCGGGGTTAGAAAGAGCTCTCTCAGCATTAGACAGGAGGGTGGGGAGGAGTTGCTCCCTTCAGAGGCCCCAGGACAACCCATCAGGGATGTGAGTCATGCTACGTGGAGACACAAGGGTGAGACAGGTGGCCCAGCACTTAGGTTTAAGGAGCCCACAGCAGGAAGCAGCTGCAGGGCAGGGCTTTGTGCTGCTTGATGCAGTACCTGGGGATCTAACAAGAAAGATCATGGACTCCACCTTTTCCTTCTCAAATCACACACGCACACACACACACACACACACTCACAAGCAGAGTGGGAATGATGGAATGATCCCCCCACTCCCAGCCTCCAGCCTCCACTTTTTTTAATGATGCTACTTGGGAAAAGAACAGTAAGCCCAAACACAGGCCTGCCTGGGAGACAGCGGGACAGTGCCAGGCTGTGGGAAGCTGCTCCAAGGAGACCAATCTTTGAGAAAGCACTGCCCTTGGGTGCTGCCAATGCTGTGCCACTTGCTCTGCGCTGGAGCTGCGCCAGGAGCTAGAGAAAGCCAGCCACAAAGGACACTGGCCCAGGTAGATAAGAGATAGTCGAGGAACTCAGGATGCCCCCATTCTAAGGTGAGGCTGGTGGGCGCCAGGGTGGTGGCCAGGGGCACCTACCTGCAGGCCTAGCCCTGCCCAGCCCATAGCTGGAGTTTTTCCTGGGCTCTGTGCCCGCCTGCTTACATGGCCTCTGAGCTCACCCACCTCAGGGCAGGCAGCTTTCTAGGCTAGCAAGGTGCTAATTATAGAATTATAGCGGAGCTCACTCACACTTCCTTTCTCATAGGCTGCTATGTCACACCTGTGTGGGCTACAGTCCATTGTACTGGGGTTTCCCCTGTAAGGGCAAAGCCTCCAGTGCCACCAGCAATTTACTCTGCCACTTCTGGCCTCCAGCTCCCTTCCCCACCCCAACCCTCATTCTTTGCTTGCCCTGTCTTTTTTTTTTTTTTTTTTCCTGTACTTGAGATTGAACCCAGGGGCACTTAACCTCCGATTTACATTCTCAGATCTTTTTTCAGCTTTTGAAACAGGGTCTCACTAAGTTGCTGAGGCTGGCCTTGGACTTGGGATCCTCCTGCCTCAGCCTCCCAAGCAAGCCATTAGAACTGCACCACCACGCCTGGCCCCAAACTTTCTTTCTTCCTCCCCCTTCTACACTCCTCCTGTCTTTAGACATTTCCAACATCCATCTCTATGCCTCAAGCCTAGAGGCAGCAGGTCTCCTGGTAATGCCCTTCGATGCTGCACAAGCACATGCACATATGTGTGTGTGTGTGTGTGTGTGTGTGTGTGTGTGTGCGTATGGTCTTCCCAAAATTCTGCTGGAATCCATAGATTTCACTTAACTTGAGTCATTATTACTCTTCCGTACAGAACCTCTTGAAATGGATGCCACTCATGTTCTCTCTCCAGAATATTCTTTCCAACACAGCCCTGCGCAAGGCAACTGGAGCCCAGGCTTCTCACCTCCCAGTGAGGCAGAGAAAGCTAGGTAGTCAGTGTAGGCAGAATGATATGGGCTGATAAGGAGGAAATTAGTGGATGGTCATTGTTCCTCAGAGAGCAAAGAGCACCCACTGCCCTAAGCAAGCAGAGGTGCAGATCAGCTTCACATCCCCTCGCTAACAAGAGTGGTCCAGACACTGACTTCCCCTGTGCTGATAAAGATGCTTGTGGCCCAGAACCAAAGACTAGATCAGACCTGAATTTCACACTCATACCTCTAGGCCTGGCAGAGGCCAGGCAAGGATTAAACAAGGGAAGAGAATCTTTAAAAAAGGACGAATCACAGCCCCTCTTTGGCATCATTAGGGGACATCACACCCGCAGTTATCACTTCTCTCTCCTAAATCATTTGTCTCTCTCTTCTTGATTCCTCCTATCAATATAAAAACATGTTTTAGGATTCCCCCCCTCCACTGGAAAAACACAAAACACCCTGGACCTGCATCTGCCTTGAGCTACTAGCCCTGGTCCCTGCTAAAACTCCACTGGCAACTCTTGAGAGCTCGGTCTACACTCACCACCTCCATGTCCTCACCTCCCACTCACTCATCCACCTGCTCCCTCAGACTCATACCCCAGCACCCTTGCTTTCACCAAGTCACAGTGGCCTCCATGCCACCAGCATCAAGGAACCTTCCTGCCCTGGTCTTTCTCATCCTCGCAGCAGCAGTGGATGGGGACCACTTCTAGAAATTCTTTTCCCTCTTATTCCATAAGCCCATGTTTTCTTCATTTTCTGCTTAACTCTGGCCATTTCTTCTCTGTCCCCTTGGCTGAGTCCTCCTCCACCCAACCTCCAAATCTAGGGGCCTCCCAAAGCTCAGGCTCAGGCCTTCCCCTCTCCTAAGGGGATCTAGTCTACCCTAATGGCCTGCATTACATCCTGTACTGATTTTTAAGCAGTTATCCACAGCTCTGATCTGTCCACTAAGCCCCACACTGATATTCAATAGCTACCTCAAACGTCTCACCCCGAGACCATGATTTTCAGAACGCCTCTGCAATCCTCTCCTTCCCCCAGTGTCCTCCAGCAGTAAATAGCACCACACACCTCTTTGGGTGGAGCATACACTCATGTCTCCCTTACCCCACCCACATCTAACCCAAGGTAGCTCCTATTTAGCCCCACAAGTGCCCCCTCTCACAGCTCCACTGCCTGCGCCCTGGCCGAAGCCCCATCCTCTCCATGATGACAGTTTCAGTGTGCATGGCCTAGCTTTTCCTCCTTCCATCCTTTCAGACTGGAAGCTGCTCCGCTCTTCACACACACAGCAAATCGGAGAGATATTGTAAAGCACATACCTAAACTTTTCACTTCTCTGTTTGCAACTCGTTGGTGGCTTTCCATCACTCCTAGAACAGTACCTGACACAGAGTAAGAGCTCACTAAGCAGTTACTGGACACATGGAGAAACCAATACTCAGCCAGGTTCCTGTGGCCAAAGCACAAGAATGATGATTTCAAGTTGCCAAAGGAGTTGCTTCTGTTGCTCTTTGCACACTATTCAGGTTTCATCGTTATTCGTTGGATCGATAGTAGCTACCATTTGTGGAATGTGTCCGATACTCAACTGAGGAGCAGGGTTGAAGAGTGGACAGGACAATGCAGCCTGTTTGAGCCAGAGCTGGGGTTTAAGCACGGGGCTGTCAGACTCCAGAGCATGTGCACTGCCTTTGCTTCAAGGATCTTCCACTCTGCGGACCATTCTCTCCAAAAACAAGAATGGATAACTGAATGACCAAGAGAACTAAGCCAGTCCACTAACAATTTTTAATGGCTTACAATAAGCCAAGTGCTATGTAAAGCACCAGATAGAGTGGTTTATACCAGAGTCCCTGTCCTTGAGAAGCCACTTAATTGGTTCCCTTTAGCCTACTTATTTCCCCTACTTACATAATGTCTACTTCTTCACCTTCTGTCCATCACATCTTCAAATGATAAATAATGTTAATATCATTAAATCATTATATTGTTCACAGAGCATCTATACATGAGATCCTTACCGAAAATATGTGCCCAGATCAGAATTGGTTCCCTTTGATTACGATCAGCGACTTCCTTAAGACTGAGATGAAGAGTCAGACCCCAAGGACTGAGGCTGTTCCCCTAGGAAACTACTGTCTGATGGGGACAGGCCTTGCTCATCTTCTGTCACCTGCTTCCCCAGAGAGCCTGTTCAGCTCCATCAGAAAGGGGCAGCTCATGTAGTAATAAAGACAGCATGGTACTGGCATCAAGATAGGAAGGAAGACCAATGGAATAAAATAGAAGACCCTGAAACAAATCCACAAATCTTTAAGCATCTGATTTTTGACAAAGGGGGACAAAATATTACATGGAGGAGAGACAGCCTATTCAACAAATGGTGCTGGGTGAACTGGTCAGCCACTTGCAAAAAGTTGAAATTAGACCCTTATCTTTCACCTTGCATGAGAATCAAATCAAAAAGGATCAAGGAGCTAGGAATTAAACCAGCTACCTTGCAACTGAAGACAAATTAGGTTCAACACTTCAGCATTTGGGAGTAGGCAAAGACTTTCTCAACATGTCTCCTAAAGTGAAGGAAGTAAAGTCAAAAATCAATGAATGGGATGTCATAAAACTAAAAAGCTTTTGCACTGCCAAGGAAATAATCAAATTAGTCAAGAGGTTTCCTACAAAATTGGAGAGAATCATGGACTGTGATTCTTCTTACAGGGGTCTCATATCCAGAATCTACAAAATCCTCAAAAATCTCAACTTAAAAAACACAAGCAATCCAATCAATAAATGGGCCAAAGAGCTAAATAGAAATTTCTCAACAGAGGACATTGATCAGGCCAATGAATACATGAGAAAGTGCTCTAAATCACTAGTAATCAGAGAAATGCAAATCAAAACTACTTTAAGATTTCACCTCATGCCAGTCAGATTGGCAAAAATGAAGAAAATAAATAATAATAGATGCTGGAGGGGCTCTGGAAAGATAGGCATACTAACACACTGTTGGTGGAGCTGCAAACTGGTACAGCCCCTCTGGAAAGCAGTGTGGAGAATCCTCAAAAAACTAGGGATGAGCCCACCATATGATTCTGCTATTCCACTCCTGGGTATCTTTCCAGGGGACTTAGAATAAGCACATTACAGTGACACAGCAAAATCTATGTTCATAGCAGCTCAATTTACAATAGCTAAATTATGGAAACAACCCAGATGCTCCTCACTGGATGAATGGATCCAAAAACTGTGGTACATATATACCATGGAGTTTTACTCAGCAATTAGAAACAATGATATTGCAGCCTTTGAGGGTAAATGGGTGGCTATGGAAGAAATCATGCTGAGTGAAATCAGCATAACCCAGAGAACCAAGGGTCGAATGTCTCCACTCATCTGTGGAGGCTGGAGCTAGACCCTGGCCATTGCAAAAGGCAGTCAACTCTCATGTATTAAACCGTGAAAAGGTGTAGTGACATACAACCTAAGGCGTTCGTAGAGATGTACTGGGAAGGAGGGTGGGGGAGGAACAAAAGTGGGTAATTGGCGGGGGGCTCTAGGGAGTAAATCTAATTTTCAGAATATAAATATATTGTTTCATTGGAAAAATAAAAAGAAAGGGGCAGCTCAGGTGCTCTGGGCATCCAGAACATGCTGCTATTTCCAGGTAAGGTGTCAAGAGTGGCCTTTGATTTGGGCCCAAGTGAGAGATTCAGCTCAAATCCAGAGGTGAGGTGTCCTCACTCCAGGGGACAGGGAGTGTGACCTATGATCTTTTTGAGGCTGATGGAATAAGGAGGAATGGTGAGGAAAAGTTGTCAAGGGCTATAAGGTGTCGAATATAGGTACTCTATGAACTGTAGAGCTGTGGACCAGTCCAAGAGATTGTTGGCATTTGTTTACACTACACCCTGAAACTCACCCTCTGGGTTAAGGCCATCTCTTCAGTGACTCCTCTGAGTAGTTACATCAGGAGAAAATGCACTTCAACTGCTGGCCTTCAACAGCCTGTGTCTTGGAAGAGTTATCGTTTGCTCTGTTTTTTGTGCTTCACTTTAACAAAGAGGGACAGTGAGAGAGAGAGAGAGAATCAATTTTATCTTCGTTTTTCACATGGCTTTCATTGCTCCAACGCTTCATTGTGTATGTGGTACCGGGTTCGAACCTGCATCTCTGTGCATGCCAGACAAGCACCACAACCACTGAGCCACCACTCCAGCCCTGAGCTTCACTTTTTAATTGGGATAAAATTCATATAATATAAAATCAAACAGTTTAAAATGGACAATTCAGCATTTTGTACATTCACAATATTCTGCAACCATCACCTCAACCTAGCTCCAACTTTTCTCATCACTTTGAAATAAAACCCCTATCCCTTAAGCAATTTCTCTCCACTTTCCTTCCCCCAATCCTTGACAACCACCAGACTGCTTTCTGCCTCTACAGATTTAGTTATTCTCGTTATTTCACATAAATGGAATCATTCACATGTTCTTATCTGGCTTCTTTCACTTAGAACAATGTTTTTGAGGTTCATCCATTTTTGAATATGAATACATGAGATAGAATCAGTATTTCATTCATGTTCACAGCTAAATAATATTCCATTATATGCTCATACCAAAATTCGGTTATCCATTCATCTGTTGCTAGACATTTTGGTTGTTTCCATCTTTTGATTATTGTAAAAAGTGCTGTGAACATTCCTGTACAAGGATTTATTGAGGGCCTAGGAATGAAATTGCAGGATCATATAGTAATTCTATATTTAACTTTTTTAGGACTTGAAGGAGTTTACTAGCCCTTTAGTGGGGAGTATGAATATGGGGGTTAAGGGCGGGGGTTACTGTGATGGGTAAGGAGAAGAGACAGGCCATGAAGCACTAGAAAGGATGGAACACAGTCCTGTCCTGATTGGAGTTCCAGGGTGTGGAACAAAGGAAGGAGGTGTCCTGAAGGTCACTAGGAGGGCAACACAGCATGAATGAACAAGAATGTGAATGAACAGAGCTCAGAGGACGCAGGAAGCAAACACAACCCAGCTCCGTAGCAAGCTGTCCCTGGGCTGTGAGGAGTTCTTTCAAGGTGCAGACTAACCTTATTTTGTTCAGTACTGTTTAAGATGCCCAGACCCACTGGCTCTGCACAGACTAGCGCTCCATGTGTTCATTTAATTGGCCTCACACATTCATTTAACTCTCACATATTCATTTAATTGGTCATGTATTTTTGCCTTTTCTTCACAATTTCTTACTAATATTTTTAAATAACTAGGACCCTGACAAATTTTCTTTTTCTTTGCCATCTGCACTATCTGATAGAGTACTTCACAGAGCAGGCCCTGAATAAATGTAAGTTGTTTGCTTGATCTTTAAATTTCCCTAAATAAGCAGAATCTGCTCGGTACAGAGGTTGGTTACAAAACTACTGCCAGATTCAGTTTTCTGCAACTGAACCCAGCAGCACTCCCCTGCCTTTTTTGCTAACAGCTGCAAGGTTGCTCCTTCCAAGCCCTTATCAAGTACTTTCACACTTACTGTGAGAGCCCATGCCACCTGGTCAGAGGAGGATGCAGATGACACCAAGATGCCTGGGGCAAGCTTTGGTAGTCTTTTATTTCTTGTGCACAAGGTTTGGGCACCATAACCATCTGCCTTCATCTTCCACTTACTAGCATGTGTGGGTCTGCGAACCACAGATTCAAATTTGAAGTTCTTAAAACATGTCCAAATTGTTGTATGACATCTTTTTATCATCCCACAAAAACAACAAATATTTATAATGAATTGTTGATGTGGCAGACTGATTAAAGAAGCCCATAAGCTCCAAGATAGAAAGTTAGGATAAATGAAGTTTCAAGCAAACATTTTGCCAGAAAGTAGCACAAACATAAATATGGGGGTGGGGTGTGGAGAGAATCTGGGAATGTTTAAAAGTATTCACCAATGATCCATACACTGTGAATAATTAAGAGTTGCACTGAGGGGCTGGAGTGGTGGCTCAGTGGTTACAGCGCTTGCCCAACATGCGCAAGTACATGGGTTCAAACCCCAGCACCCACATACACAACTAAGTGTCAGAGCAACAAAAGCCATATGAAAAACTCAATAAAAATTGATTCTCCCTCTCTTTCTCTCTCTTAAAAAAAAAAAAAGTTGCACTGAGTGTTCGGGTGTGGGGATACTCCCAATCTCCAAGTCCCTGGAGACTGACCACTTTTTCCTATGGGGCTTCATGCTGGATCCCCGTGGGAGAGAAATCTGAACGAAAATAGAAAATAGGAGATATTCTTGGATCTTCCCAAGCCAAATTTTTATCTCAAACTTGTGCCTTTTTACCTTAAAGAGAGCTAGTGGTCAGCCATCTGTGCCTGCATACAGGTTGGGGACAGAAAGAAACGCTGTCGTGTTACTCTGTGTGCATGTGTGTGAGGGAGTTTAAAGTAATCAGAGATAGAACAGGGAGGGAAGCTTATCTAGTTCTGTTGCTGAGCATGAGCTTTGATATGAACTCTAAGGAAGGGAATTTGACAAAATTTACCAAGATTATAAGTGCACACCCTTTGATGATCATGCTATGACATACATACAGTTATTCGTTGCAATACTGTGTATAAAAAGCAAAATTTAGAAATCCCCTGTGTTTCCCTCATCAATGCCCAGGTCTTTGGTTTAGTCCTCATAATCAGAGGCATTGCTGGCCAATGTCCAACTCCTCAGGCTAATGACAGCTTCTCACAAATTGGGGTTACCCCAACTCAGCCTCATCCCCCAACTCTCTTCCCACCAACTCCGCTCTGTACTTGAATTTTGAACTGCTTCAGTTAAAAAAAAAATCCTCTAAGGCAGCTGCCCCATGCTCCTGGGTGACTAGACAAGTAGGTATCTGTTATTCGATGAGTTGTGAAGAAAAGAAGGCTGTGGACAGGCTCCACACAGGAACTGCTGCCTTGTAAATCCAGTGACCCTGGTCTTTGGGATTAGGATAATGAAGCAATAATATTTCAATGGGGTGGAGGAGGCTTGGAGTTACTTCATCAGTTCCAAAACCTATCTATCCTTGGAGGCGAACCAGAGCTCAAAGAAAAATTTTCGTATCAAGTGAACTTCTCGTAGTTATCTTTCAAAATATGGTTTTGAGCTCCAAAGCCCCTGAATCCCACATATGAAAATTAAGAAAGTAAGAAACCTGCCCTAGGGGTGCGGGGGTGGGGGAGGGAATCAGCCACATTTTAGGGAACACCTGAAGTTAGGGCAGCTTTCCTGGATGCCACATCCACAGTGACTGAAGAGTGAGCTAGTTCTCTCTGCTCCTCACTGGGTACAGAAGTTCTCCAAGAGACAAGCAACAGCAAAAAGCCCCAACTGACCAGCAGACACTGATGCTGGAGTGGCTTCCATAGCATGAGCATCAGGCCAGGTAAGCACCCGACACCTGCTCGGTGGAGGGCCAGTCCTGCCTGACGGCCTAGTGGCAACGGCTCCGTTGATTTATTTATGAAAAGCCCATATGAATGTACTCCCTAAATCACCGTGAGCTACTCCAAGGTTGCAGCTTTAATGTTATCACTGCTTGTTCAGCCACAGAGACAGAAAGACTTCCCCATAACTCACAAAGCTCCCAATCCCCAGAGATTCATCACGTTTTGATTCACAGAAGCTCACTCCAGGGGAGAACAAAGGCGTTGTTCCAATGGGTTCATTGTTGGTTCATCCATCCTCTCATTGGTTCACTGTACCTTATCGAGCCTCCTCCATGGGCAAGCCCTGTGCCAGGCATTATGAGATGCACAAAAATTTCAAAGGCAAGGTGGTTGCCTTTAAGCGCTCTTCAAGTCCATCAGGGGGGTGAAACAAGAACAGAATTAATCCTAACCAGTGGCAATGCTGTGGACTACAAACGTTTTGCATGATTCTAAAAAATGCTAAGGGGGATCTGAGAGTTCTCTGTGATCCAGTCCATGTTTAAAAAAAGCTTTGTGAAAAAGATGGCATTTGGACAAAGCATGAAAGAAATGCGAAATTTTCCTGCATAGCATATGAGAAGTTTCTGGAGTCAGGAAAGTGGCTTAAATATGCATAATTTCATAATGAAAAGGCCTGCAGATTGGGACACCAATGGTCTGGAATCTTCCATCGCTGCCCTTGCAGGTACCTGACCTTGAACATCGACATCCTCATCTAGAAAATGAGGATGATCTATAGATCATCTGTAGACCCCACTCAGTTCTGGCTTTCTGTGTGGACCCTGGACCCCCAGATTAGGTGGTGAGGTATCAAGAGGAAAGATGCAGAGTTAATCAACACTCAATTGCATGCTTCTGCCATTGAAGATCAGTCATGCAGGGAACACCCATGGGTGCACACATTTCAGGGCTCACCCAGCTCTTGGGTGAGTATCACGTGGGTGGGAGATGGAAAAGACCAAATGATTTAAGCAGATTTCAAATAATTTCTCAGGCAAGACATTTCCGAAAAAGGTGATGTCGCAACTCAGAGGCAGAAACAAAGGACACTTGGGAAGGCTTTTGGTTTTTGCCTTTTCTTACTTGTCCTGACCGGACAGAACCATCCCATTACAGTAAAGGAGGAAGAAGGGGCAAACTGTATCTCTGCACTGTCCCCCAAGAGCTCCAGGTGAGATGTATTAGAGAGGTCACATCTCAGCCCCGAAATTCCGTGGTAGGAGTGGGCAGGAGGGGAGCAAGGGGAGCAAAGAAACTAAGCTAAGCATCAGAGAAGAGGAAGTGCTAAAGAACATCCTCCACTGGAAAGAAAGTAAAATCCTCTAAGGATGACCCCTATCTCCATTTAATAGCAGAGCTCTCAAAACCCAAGAAACTAGCCAGCTCCTTTTTGGCAGCAGTAGGATTATTTCCGGATCTACATGTAATATGTAAGAAACTTTATGACAATCTGCCAAGGTGCCTCCACTATAACCCATCACCTGCTCATCTTCCCAAAAACCTACCTTCCACACTGCATCTGTGAGAGTCGAGCCATTACTTCTGCTGATTCTATTCCAGATGCTCTGGAAAGGGGCAGCCATAAGTCCTCACATGGACAGGCTGGTTTATTATTAATGCCAGTCACAAACAGCTATAATTAGGCAGCAACGTGTCTAACCAGAGGGTCTCATTTTTCTTGGAGGTGCACAGTTCGATAGTGAAGGTCTTTCGTCTATTGAATTTAGAGGAAACAACCCAATGGAAAGCATTTGATTAGGAGAAAGGGAAGGAGAAGGGAGCATCTGAAGAGCAAATTTGTTTTTCTTGATATCTAGATGGCAGCTGAACAATATTGTTGACCCAAGGCAGTGCTCTTTCTCTTGAAAACAAACTTCTTCATATTCAGGCATGTTTCTTGCTCACTCAGGTTTGGGCTACAGGGACTGGCAGGTTGCAGCCTCCACCACGGCTCACTTTTGACAGTCATGAGATACTCAGCATCCAGCCTCTGAGAGGCTGTTTATACAATGACACACTTGATTTTTAAAATGCTTAAAATCTCCGTCAGTACGTAATCTTACATCCTGCCTTTGTCCTTCTAACATTACATCATAGTGTTTTCCCATAAGCATCTTTCCAATCACCTTTATAATCCTGGCACTTAGCGTCCATCATGTGCATTCATTGTATGTACCAAATCGTTCCCTCTGATTGAACATTTAGACTGCTTGCTCTTTTTACCAAACATCCAACGTGGCACTGTGAAGTTTTGGTACTGAATGAAGAATAAAAATCACCTCATACCAAATATGGGAGAAAAATCTCCAAGGCCTCCTACTCAGCCATGAAACTGCTTCCTGGGAGAACTAACAATTAACATTTATTTAATTTAGTACCTACTGGGGCTGGAGCAGTGGCTCGGCAGTTATGGTGCTTGCCCACCATGTGCAAGTACACAGGTTCAAACCCCAGCACCCACGTACACAACTGTCAGAGCAAGAAAAACTCAATAAAAATTGATTCTCTCTCTCTCTCTCTGTTCTATCTTTTAAAAAAATTTTAGTACCTACTAAGTGCCACAAAAGAACTTTTCAAAACTTCCATGGTTGAGCTTATTAAGCAAAAATGTGAATCAAGAATTGCATTTTCTCATCTTTAAATCTTTGTGTCTAACAGATTTTAGAGCCAAAAATCTCTGGGAATGAGATGTTGCTCTTTCTTAATATTTTCATCTTAGCTGCAACATAGCAAACAATATTCAGAATACCGTCTATTGCTCGTTGCATGTATATATTTTTTCTTTTTAAAGTCAGCCATGAAAAAGTGAGAAAACTTATT